>PVIR01003364.1:0-88727 GCA_004026965.1 Petromus typicus | reverse complement strand
CCCTTTTCTCTGCAACCTCACCAACATTTGTTGCTGGCTAATTCTGATATGGCAGCCATTCTTTGTGGAGTTAGATGAAATCTCAGTGTTGTTTTCATCTACATCTCTCCAATGACTAATGATGATGAGCATTTCTTTATATACTTCTTAAGTTCTCTTACCTCTTCCTCTAAAAAGTATCTATTCATTTCAGATGCCCATTTTTGAATTGGGTCTTTATATTTGGGTGGGCTGATTTTTTTTAAGTTCTTTATATATTCTAGATAGTAGCCCTTTCTCTGAGGAACAGATGGTAAAGATTTTTTTCCACATTGTTGACTATCTGTCACTCTGTTATTGGTTTCCCTTGCTGTGCAAAAGCTTTTTAAAAGGTCCCATTTGAGGTCCCATTTGTTGATTTCTTCTGCCAATAACTGTGCTATAGAAGTTTTGTTCAAGAAGTCGTTCCCTAAGCCGATGTCTTCAAGAGTTTTTCCTAGCCTGTTCTGCAGCAGGTTTAGAGTGTCTGTTTTAATATTTAGGCCTCTTATCCACTTCGATTTTAGCTTGGTACATAGTGAATGAGCTAGATCTAGTTTTAGATTTTGGCAGGATAAAGCCCAGTTTTTCCAGCACCATTTGTTAAAGAGGCTATCTTTCCTCCATTGAAGATTTGTGACTCCTTTGTCAAAGATGAGGTGGCTCAGTGTATCTGAAGTAATTTCTGGATCTTCTAATCTACTCCATTGATCCTCAGGTCTGTTACTTTGCCAGTACCATGCAGTTTTTATCACGGTGGCTTTATAGTATATTTTCAGATCCGGAGTTGTAATATGCCCCACCATGTCCCTGTTGCTTAGAATTGCTTTGGCTATTTAGGTCTTTTGTGGTTCCAGATGGAAGTTTGGATTTTCTCTCTTGATCTGTAAAATATGCTGTTGGAATTTCAATTGGGATTGCATTGAATTTGTATAGTAGTTTGGGGAGTATAGCCATTTTCATGATATCGGTTCTTCTTACCCAGGAGCAAGGTATGTCTTTCCATTTTTTGATATCATCTTCTATCTCCTTTTTCAGAGTGTTGTAGTTTTTAGAGTAGAGGTCTTTCACCTCATTTGTTAGACTGATTTCTAGGTATTTTATTTTTTGAGGTGCTATCTGAAAGGGACTGATTTCCCACTTTCTATCTCAGTGGGTCTACTGTTTGTGTATACAAAGGGTATTGATTTTTGAACGTTTACCAAATTAGATTAAATTTGGTGATTAGGTCTAGCAGTTTTTTAATTGAGTTTTTAGGATCCTCTAGATAGAGTATCATGTGATCAGCAAATCAGGACAACTTAACTTCTTCCTTTCTTATCTTTATTCCCTTTATTTTGTTCATCTGCCTAATTGCTGTGGCTAATATTTCAAGAACTATATTGAACAGAAGTGGTGAGAGAGGACATCCTTGTCTTATTCCTGATCTTAGTGTCAAAGGTTTCAGTTTTTGGTCAGTTAGTATGATGCTGGTTGATGGTTTCTCATAGATAGCTTTTATTAGTTTGAGATAGAGACCATTTATTCCAGTCTTCTGTAGGGTTTTGAACACAAATGGGTGTTGTATTTTGTCAAACGCTATTTCTGCATTGATTGAGATGACCGTATGGTTTTTGTCCCCGAGTCTGTTAATATAGTGTACAATGTTTATTAATTTACGTATGTTAAAATATCCTTGCATACCTGGGATGAATCCAACTTTGTCAGGGTGTATAATCTTTTTGATAATTCTCTATATTCTGTTTGCCAGTATTTTATTGAGGATTTTTGCATCGATGTTCTTTAGCGATATTGGCCTATAATTCTTTTATGGTTGGGGCCTTCTCTGCTTTTGGAATCAGGGTAATGGTTGCTTCCAGGAATGAGTTTGTGAGTTGTTCTTTCCTTTCAATTTTATTAAAGAGTTTAAGAAGTAGAGGCACTAACTCTTCTTTAAAAGTTTTATAGAATTCAGCAGTAAAACCATCAGGTCCAGGGCTTTTCTTTGTTTGCAAGTTTTTAATTACATTTTCAATTTCCCAGACTGATATTGGGGTATTTAACATTTCTATATCTTCTTTATTCAGCTTTGGAAATACATATGTGTCTAGAAATCTATCTATTTCTTTTATGTTTTCTATTTTATTAAAGTATAAATTTTCCAAGTAGGTGTTTATTATCCTCTGAACTTCCTCTGGGTTGGTAGTAATTTCTCCGTTCTCATTCCTAATAACATAGATGTGATCTTTTCTCTCTTTTATTAATAAGGTTGTCTAAGGATCTATCAAGTTTGTTTATCCTTTCAAAGAACCATGTCTTTGATTCTTTGATTTTTTTTGGTATTGTCCTTTAGTTTTTTTATTTCATTAATTTCTGCCCTGATGTTTACAATTTCTTGCCTAGTGCGAGTTTTGGGTTTGTCTTGCTCCTCTTTTTCTAGTCGCTTGAGGTTCAGCATTAAATTGTTTATTTGAGCTTGCTCCTTTTTCTGGATGTAGGCCTTCAGTGCTATGGATTTTCCTCGTAGAGCTGCTTTCATTGTGTCCCATAAATTTCTATATGTTGTACTGGGGTTATCGTTTAGTTGTAAGAACTGCTCAATTTCTTCTCTAATTTCTTCTGTGACCCATTGGTTGGTCAGCAGAATGTTGTTCAGTTTCCATGTGTTTGTGAGAATCCTGGGCTTTTCTTTGCTATTCAGCTCCAATTTCAGGGCACTGTGGTCCGACAGAATACAAGGGATAACTTCACTCCCTTTTCATTAACTTAAATCTGTTCTATGTATCAGCACATGGTTGATTATGGAGAATGATCCGTTAGCTGCTGAGGAGAATGTAAATTCTGACTGTGTGGGGTGAAATACTTTGTAGGCATCTATTAAGCCCATTTGCTGAAGAGTCTGGTTTAGCTCAAGTATTTCCTTGTTGACTTTTTTTCCAGTAGATCTGTCTCTTTGTGACAGTGAGATATTGAGGTCCCCAACTATTACTGTATTGGTGTTTATCTGGTTTTTCATGTCCATTAATGTTTGTTTTATATAGTTGGGTGCATTAGAATTTGGCGCATAGCTATTTAAGATTGTTATTTCTTTCTCTTGGATTTTTTTCTTGTACTAAAAGGTAGTGTCCATCTTTATCTCTATCAGTTTTGGCTTGAGGTCTATTCTGCCTGAAAATAAGATCACCACTCCTGCTTTCTTGCTGTTTCCTGTCGCATGGAGTATTGTTTTCCATTCCTTTACTTTCATTCCATGCATTTCTTTCTGAATTAGGTGTGTTTCTTGAATGCAGCATATTGTGGGATCTTTCTTCTTGATCCGTTGTGTCAGTCTGTATCTCTTAATTGGCTCATTGAATCCACTGACATTAATGGTTATGACTGATATAGGCAAATTTAGTGCTGTCATGTTTTCATGTTCTTGGCTCTGTTATTCTACTTTTTCCCTTTTCCCATCAGTTTCTTGTTTTGTCCCATGGGTTGATTCGGTTAGGTCTCATGGATTTGTAACTTTCGTTATTTTTTTCCAAGATATTCTTCAGAAAGTTTTGCAGCTCAGGTTCTGTATTTGTGAAGTATATGCAATATAATGAATATGGCAGAAGACCAAATTTCAGACCTAGAAGGCAGAATCTCAGCCAATGAACAGGAAACACGTAATTTATGGAAAATATCAAGGGATAATGAGAAATAAATCCAACAGCTCCTAGATGATTCAAAGAAGAATAACATAAGATTGATTAGAGTCACTGAGAAAGCAGAAGACAATACAAAAGACATTAAGAAATTATTCACAGAGATAATGGCAGAAAACTTCCCAGGAAAAGGAAAAGAATTGGACATACAAACATATGAAGCGTATAAAACTCAGCATACCCATGACATGAAAAAATCTACTCCTAGGCATATAATTATAAAAGTTCCAGATATCCAAAAAAAGAATGAAATACTGAAAGCAACCAGAGAAAAGAAAACAATTACATACCGAGGGAAGCCCATCACGAACTCAGCAGACTTTTCAACTCAAACACTTAATGCAAGAAGAGCCTGGAGTGAAGTGTTTCAGGCCCTAAAGGAAAACAACTTCCAACCCAGACTGTTGTGTCCTGCAAAACTACCCTTCAGAATTGACGGGGAAATAAGATATTTCCATGACAAAGAACACATGTGCTGTGTTTTTAAGATTGTAATGGGCAAGTCTCTGATGAACACATCTTTGTTCTTTGATTTCTCTTAGTGCCTGACACAGAGATGGATCCTTAATAAAAATGTGTTTATTAAATAATCACCAATAAGTTGGGCCACAGCTCTGAGTTCATGGCATCTCACTCTTCCAGGATAGGCTTGAGCTGAAAAACATCTTTTCCTAGATCCCTGGTATAAAAAAGTTAATCTAGAAATTTCTTTTTGAAGAAGTTTTGAAAGTCAGTAGAAGTAGTTTTGTAATAGTCAGGAGCTGAGAAGATGGGTGAATTCCAAAAAATTGTCTTAGACCAGTCTTCTTTCTCCAGAGTTCCTTTTTCTGGACACAGGTACTAATCATTGTAAATGTTCTTCAAGGCTTATGGGATGCCTCTGGATTTAAAGAAGGAGTCAGTATAGTTGGTACTCCAGTAAACACTTGAGGTCTTTTGCATGCACTTGTACACACAAACTACTTGCAGATGAAAATGACTGGATTTACTGTGGGGTTTTAAAGCATGATATTAAAGCATCTCTGGAAGCTTTTATTATGTCACAGCAGAGTTTTGAATCTGTACTTCCTGACATCTTCAGGAAGGCATCAGGCATTATGGGTCCCAGGGGAAGGAGAAGGCCAGAAGGACAGAGGGCCAGTGCATGGCTGAGACATTTATGCAAAGCCACATGACATTTGAGAGATTCTTTATTTCTGCAGCAAAGATTCTGTTGGAGAATGAGACATTTAAATTCCTCTTGGGGACCATCAGTTGGTCCTGACACTTTCTTGTATCTTTCTGAAGGTGTTTCTCTCTGCTGAAGTCAGATCTGTTCTCTTTTTGCATCACCAGTCTCCTTTGTCAGTGAACACAGAGCTTTTAAATATCTCACAGAATAGTATTGTGTTGCATTACTTGAGGGATTTACATTTTTCTTCTTTTAGCTTCAAGTGGCACAAACACTATGTATGCTTATAAAGACTTATAGGTGCCTACGTGTGAATGATGTACCTAACTGAAAACTCACCAATCTTCATTTATATATAGGGAACTTTATTTTTAGCTTTTGTCATCTGGACATATCCCCCAAAACTTTTCTTCTTGGTGGTTTTATTCTAAAACATTGTAACTTTGTTTTTCAGTGTGACTTGATGTTTCATAATCACATTTTACTATGAGGTATTTTGTATTAATTTAGTTAATAATCATCCCCAATGTCTAGGCTTTCTTGAGTTCATAGAATTTTAGAGCCCAAAGAAACTTAAAAGCCCAGATAACTTACTTTCCTCTGATTAAGAAATTTGTCCCTAACAAATTACTCCTGATAGGAATGGAAACTAGATTTCTTGTGCTTTAATTAATTTGTTTAAAGAAGGAAAAGAGTGGGTTTAAATGGGGCTCATTCTGTAATAGGGTACAATACTTGTCTAACACTTCCAAGGTCCAGAGCCCCATCACCCACAAATAATTAATTCATTAATTAAAAAATATAAAAAGAAAAATATATTTTACTATCTTAATTTTGAAGATTTTTAATGTTCAGTGGTCCTTCTTTAGGTTGAAAAAATTCTAGGCAATTTTGCATAAGCTCTGCAAGAATTTTTAGAAAAAGAGGCTGTATGTTTAAATCAATGTCAGTAGCAATCTTAAAGCTGTAGATGATGTGGACGCAAGGGCAGTCTTCCAAGATGTTCTCAAAGCTGACTAGTCAGAACTACTTTTAGATAGTGTACATACTTTTGTGTTATGTGAAACCATCTATTTTTGGAAGTGAACTCCTGACCTCCTACCTGACACTTTCTAGATTATACACACTGCTCCTTATCCTTAGCTCTGCATTGCCTTCTCTTGACTTTGACATCCCTCTGCCTAATCCTTTGATGCATCCACAATGTTGAGTGCTTTCTCCTCTTGTTAGCAAGGCAGAGCTCAGGGCTGCAAAGTTGAAGACTGGTGTCTGTGCACTTCTGGTCTGCAGGTGTGTTCCATGGAATGCAGTCCAAATTCATTCATTGCTCCATCCAAAGTTAGATAAATTCCTTCACTGTAGACTTTTAAATTGTTTAATATAGTTAGAAATAATTACTCTCAATGAATGTAGTCATTTATATACTACAAATAAAATATTATATATACTATATACACATATATACTATATATACTATATATATACTATAATAAAAATTTTTAAATCATAACAATGCCAATTCTTCTAACTCTAGTGCTTTTACTGATTTTACTCTGTTACATACTACATTTAACTTTACACATCAAGAGGTTGAGGGGCACAGAGCACCTGCTTAGCACATGCAGGGTGCTGGATTCAATCCCTAGCACCAGAGTTAAGGTCGTTGATTTCTATGAAGTGATACAAGTAAAGAAGACTAAGCCCAAATGTTATGTGTTATTTGACATATAAGACATTCATCTTTTTATCTCCCTTAGAGAGATTTGCCTAGGTTTTGATTTTGTTTGTATCTTGGAGTACTGTGAATGCATGGAGAGCTGAGTGCCCCAGAGCCATTGTTTTTTCTTTCTGAACTCTCCTCTCTCTTTGTCTGTCTCTCTTTCTCTCTGTGTCTGACACAAACTCTCTCTCTCTCTCTGGTGTGTGTGTGTGTGTGTGTGTGTGTGTGTGTGAATTTTTCAGGTTGGCCTTAACTTGTGATCCTTCTGCCTCAGCCTCTAAAGAACTGAGTTTGCAAGCCTGAGCCATCACACCTGGCTTACATTTTGCTTTTGTATTTTCTAGTTTTCATTGGAGACTGACAACTCGGTGGGACATTGTTTTACTTAGTCAGTATGAAGTACTTTTTTCAACCTGTAGCACACAGACATAGATAGATAGATAGATAGATAGATAGATACATACATACATACATACATACATACACACATACATAAACGCATACATACATACATAGGAGGTGGTGAGGTAAGTTGTGTTTGTGGTCTCATAACCTCCTTTCAACTGGCGTCATCATCTGGCTGCCTTCCTCCTTTATTAATGAACTCGGTAACATTTGTATACACATTTATATGTGAATACCTTGATCTGAATTATATTCTCCCACGTTAGGATGACTTTTGTGACTTATTCTCACTTTACTGT
Source organism: Petromus typicus (assembly GCA_004026965.1). Taxonomy (NCBI): domain Eukaryota; kingdom Metazoa; phylum Chordata; class Mammalia; order Rodentia; family Petromuridae; genus Petromus; species Petromus typicus. The sequence continues at coordinate 81,443 of PVIR01003364.1, read as the reverse complement.
CTTGTATCCATGACAGACAATAATCACAAGCACAGTTCAGCATTTTTATTAATATTAATAATAAATGAGTATCAATGCTAACATTCACATTCGTTTGTCATCTTTATCCTATTATCATATTTTGTTTCAGTGGCTTTTTAAAAGTTGCTGATCAGACCAGAGATATTTCTTTGTGTGAAATAAGGCAGCCCCAGGGTCAAATCCATCCCTATAAAGATGGCATGTTAAGGCCCTCAATTTTATATTGGACTTCACATGTATTAGAAGGAATGCATTGTCCAGGTTTCCACTAAACTGGTGACTGCAGCCTCTGCCATATTCACTTTCACAGTGCAGGCCTGTTGCTTTCTTTGCCTGGCCCTTGAGGACATTTGCATTTATTGCCAAAGGGCTATAGTTAGATAGGGAGGTGTTTGAAATTGGTGTTTGTATAGATAAAAAACACCAAATGTCAAATTCATCTAATTTTATCTAATCAGAAGGTAAAAATAAAAAAAACCATGTTGTCCTTCATAATCTTCCTGTTTCAAAATAATTTGTTTTCTATTTCAAAACACTACAAGCCTCCCAACACAGTGAGTTAATATGCAGAAAACATCATGAGAAACAACAGGGATCACCAAGAGACGAATACACACCTGCCTCAGATGTGCCCAGCTCTCATGGGTGAATCACCTTCTTTTCTAATTAGCTTATGAGCTCCCACAGGCCCAAGCTGGGTTCCCTTTGCTTTGTTTCTTTCAGAACTTAGTGTTAGCTTTGCCACACACAGGTAACAAACCCTTTACTTTTAGGAAAAATAAATGTTCATGTCAGTAAAAATTAGAATTGTTAAATTTATTTTTTTACTGAGGAGTTTGGTAGAAGTGGTAAAAAGATGCAAAACAAGTGCTTTTCTACAGCATGGATGGAAGATTCAATTGCAAGAAGTTTGACAGGGAAAGAAGGGTAATTTACATTAAAAGCCTTCATGTATGGTCTTTGAATTAGCAGTTATATTCCTGAGATTTCATTCTATGGAGATAAGGATCTGTAAAAAGAAGAAAATTAACCATCAGGGTATCTAATGCAATGTCATTTATTCCTAATGAAAAAATGAAAAATAACTCATGACCAACAATTATTGTATTTTAATTTTATGTGTATAATATAAAAATATAAAGTTATATATTTCATAGTCACAGTTAAATGTTTATCTGTGTTAAATTAATTTTTACCTGAAAATGTTCATAGTGTGTTACCTGGTGCTGATTAGACCCTTGGTTGGCTGCCCAGGGGAATAGGATGAAGGATAAAGAAAGTGACACATTTGGTGGGGCCAGGGGCCAGAAGTCAGTGCCTCACAGTGAGCAAAGGCAACGCCACTCTGCTCAGCCCACATTTATCAGCCAGTGAGAAACAGCGTGTGGAGAGGGGGTGAGTGCACTCTTTCTGGAGCTGTGACTGCAGTCAACTGAGGTAGCAAAGTAAGACACACGTTTAACATCGTGAGAGAAACAAGGTTAAGATCCCTCCCTGTACCTGGGGACTTGCTTTCTTCATACTGTCTTCAGCAGATGTTATCTTTCCTCTGGAATGCTTGGGGTACAAGATTCCATCCTGCCCATCCCGGAAGACTGAAGCCTTCCACAGAGACCTCTATTTCTGAAGCAGGTGAACCTGCCTTGTGACTACGGCACCTGGAATGTGGCCCCCACTAGATCATGTTCCTCAACGTTGTATTAATCTGTTAATATAGATGCAATTCCTATCTTATGTGCATGTAAAATTGTGCATTTATAATAGCATCCTTATAAAAATTATACACGCACTTTTTATATGTATACTCACCAAGATTTTAACAGCATTGTCCTTTGAATAGAAAAGTTCAATGTGTTCAGAAAGTCTCGTTTCTCTTCTCTGCTTTTCTCATCGTCTACTTTCTCTCAGTATACAGCTACCATTTTTAACGAACACAAAACTGTGTCAACAAGGAAAAGAAATGTCATCTTCCAGGATTTGCTAGTTGTGTCTTTACTACTGAAAATACATTGCTAAGTTTTTGTTGTTGTTTTGGTTTTTTTTTTTTTTTTTTTTTTTTTTTTTTTTTTTTTTTTTTTTTTTTTTTTTTTTTTTTTTTGACAGAGTCTCACCAGGTAAGCCAGGTGATCCTTCTGCCTCAGCCTCCCAAGTTGAGATTACAGGAGCCTGCCCCCATGTCCAACTATGTTGTTTTAAGTGTGAAAAAACAAATTTTGGTGATGAACCCAAAATAATTAAAATGAGTCTCTCCTCTATAAGGATTACTATGATACATAATTGAATTAGCACATGTATTGCAAGCCGCTTCATGATGAACATTCTAAATATGTGTAATGTTTATCTGTCAAACTATCCCAGTGAAGCTAAAATAATTATCTAAATGTTTAGTAACAGCCAAAAATTACAACAAAAGAAAAGTGCATAAAAAGAATTGGTGGTAAACTCATGTGTGAGTTGTGTAAATATCTTTGAAATGAAATCATTCTACATTTAAAATTTCCTAACTTCTATTTTTATGAATGTTCAATTTCTTATTTGCGATTATATTTATTTTCTACTTTATAGAAAAAGATAAACAGGTGAGAACATTTTATTTTAAATAATAAAATCACTTATGCATAACTTTTTTGATTAAAAGCAGTATGTATTCATAATAGAAAATTTGGAAAATCACCACGAATTATACTTCTTACAGATAGCATTTTGGTGTCCATCTGTAAAGTTGATATTCATTTTTCTATTTAAAGAAGTTAGGGCTGGGATTTAGCTCAAGTGGTACTGTACCTACCTTGGAGGCACAAGGGCCTGAGTTCAATCTCAAGGCTGGAAAAAAATAAAAAGAAGTTGGTATTTAGTCACAAAATCCTCTGAGAAAGTCCATAGGGATCAAGAAACTACATATTTTCTTCATAATCTATAGCATATTTATAATGAGGGCATTAATCTACTTTATCCATACTATGGAATTATGACAGCTGTTTTCCATGGTGGGTGGTACCAGAGTTTTGTGGGGAAAAATTTTAAACAGCACACCAGCAACCCTGAGAAAGACACATTTACATTCCTCTTCTTTCTCCTTTTCTCCAGGACAGATATCGGTAGATGGATTTATGCGTTACCTGAGTGGAGAAGAAAATGGTGTTGTTTCCCCTGAGAAACTGGATTTGAATGAAGACATGTCTCAGCCCCTGTCTCACTATTTCATTAACTCCTCACACAACACCTACCTCACAGGTAAGAACCTATATTTCTTTCTTACTTGAGCCTGACTCAGCAGATAGCACCTCCCTCCACTTCAGTTGTTGGAAGTGACGGGGAATCTTAAATTTTGTCCTATTTCCTGTGAAATGCCTCTGAGAACTCTGGGATTCCACCTTCAAAGTATCCACCCACAAACAGTCATGTGCCTGTGTGTGAAGCAGTATCCTCTTTTCTCCAAAGCCAAAGTTTTCAAGTCTTTTACATGCACCCATTTATAGAACCTTTAGACCAGTGCAAGCTTTGTTTAACAAAGCTGATTGATGTACTTAAAGCCATTTGCAACCCCATCTATCTCTCTGGGCTGCGTTCAGCTGTAGGAGAGCTCTGAAGGTCTTAATAATTTCTGCTGAAAGTGATTGCTTTGTGTTCAAGCTGAAACAAGGCTCTAGACAAAAACAAATTGATCTGCGACTAACAACTTATACTTCATAGTAAATATTACAGTAGAAAAATCTATCTGTATACCTATTTGACCCTAAATTGAGCATTGTCATGATTTTCATAAATAGTTGAAAAGAAAAACATTAACACACATATGGATATATTATATATATTCATTATAATATAGAATTTAAAATTTAATAAATACAGATTTTAATAATTTGAGTATTTTTATAAACAAAATACTTGCTTTCCAAAATATTTTCTTCATGGCAGAGGTCTAATTTCATGCCTTAAAATATCTTTACAAAAATCTGCTGCTAGTAAAATAAAAATTTTAAATTAGGTTTTTTAAGACATCATTATATTTCTGCTTCACAGTGTCCCAACATGCCAGATAGACAGACCTAAGACAGCAAAGCAGAAGTCTGGGATCTTTTTTGCCATCTGTGTACTGTAGATGCCTCTGGGTCCTCAGGGTGTTTTTGATGTGGTCATGACCATGACTTCCTGTCCAAAGCTATGTGGTGTATGCTGCAGGGTAGGTGAGCCATGAGACACACATAAAGCCCAGAGAGATCTAGGCACTAGATAGCTATTAAGTGTCCAATAGAATTTGACAGGGTCCTGTTAACTGAGGGCATAATACTTTTTTCTTCAGGATTTTTAAGGTGGGGGGCTAATTCCCTCCAGCTTCAAAGGCATATCTCATTGTTATCAAGTCTAGAACTGGCCTGGTGTCCCACATTAGGTGAAAAGAAGCTTAGAATAGAATTAAGTTTGGGGCTGAGTTAGCAGTGTCGCGCCATATAGCCAGAACGGGCTATCTCAAAGTGCCTCCTTATGATCCAAAGCTGTTGTGTGGGTACAAAGTAGTTCTACAGTCAGTCGATTCCATTTTACGTGTTTTTCATGAAAGTTGCAAGGCGGCCTGTTTTGCTTCAGCTGACATCTACTGAGAAGGACTCATGCTGCAAAATTCACTCTGCTCGCATTTGGCTCATCTTAAACTCTGTCCTAGTCACCCACTGTTCCATGACAAAGCATTCCAGAGCCCAGTGGCATTAAGCAGACGTAGTTTGTTTTGACTGGTATTCTCTGGCTAAGGAATTCAGTCAAGTGAGTAGAGAGGAGGGCATGTAACTGTGCCAAAGTGTCCTGGGAAAAGAAAGGAAAGAGAAGAGGCGCAGAAAGAGGCAGTGAGACGGCTTCAGTGCTGGAATTATCCGGAGCCATCTCCAGTGTATCTGTCCCTTTGGCTGGAATGACTCAGCTGCCCTGAACCTAACTTCATACAGGCGGCTTCTCCACCGAGCTGGGGCTTCCTTGCAGCCTGGCGTCCCCAGGACTTGTTACATGGATTTCTCACAGTGGCACTTCAGGGGCAAAAGCACAACCATCATGGAGATCAAGGAGCAAGTTTTATTGCTTTTATGCTCTTAACTTCTGAAGCTCTGTACTGTCAATTATCTTTTATTTCTTAAAATAGACACAAATTTACAAAGATTCACAGACAAGATGTGCAAACCTGCTCTCAAGAGAAGGACAGGAATTCTTAGTCCAGTGTGAAATCCACTAGATGTGTCCTAAAGGCAAGACACTTGCCATTTAGCCATCTTTTTACAGGTGATTTTTTATAATTGCTGCAAAGATTTTAAAGCTGTCATCTAAGTTCATAAACTTTCATAAGTGATTTTTTTTTCTACTTGTTACTTAAGGGTTCTTAATCTGATTCAGTATCATTTATCCAGTTGTCACCATAAGAAACTATGTAGACCCCTGTGAGAATGTTAAATGTGAAGTATCTCAGTCTAAAGAGGAAATGTCATTGAAATATTTTTAACAAATACTAAGAAGTAATTTTATGAAGCAATATATTAACATGTTTTAAAGTGAATATTTTAAATTGTGATATTTAAAGCAATGAAGGATGATAGGAAAGTATCTGTGATTTCTACTGGACAAAGTCAGGTTATTCTGGTACTACTGTGATTTGTGACCTATATTCAGAACCGTAGAGAATGTTCAATTTCATGTACTAGTTAAAACCAGAAATGTAACCTTCTCATCAAACTACAGGAGGTTTGTAACATTTCAACCTAAGAATCTAGATCATTAATTTGATTAGATTCAGAAAAATATAGCTTTATATATTTTAGCATATGATAAAATCTCATATTTATCATTTACATAGAACACAATTCCAAAAACTTTGAATGTATGACCAACTGAAATTTGCATATGTGGTTTTGTTTACCTGGAAGTCACAATATTGAATAATCTTACAATAATCCTCTTACCTGCAAAATGCTTTCCAACTCATATATTCATATTCATTACTTTCTGTTATTGGGCATACAATGAATGAGTTAAAAATACCAAAGTAACTGAAAAACAATGCTGACAGGCTATACATTGTATTCTTTTAATCTTATTTTGCAATATATTATTTTTTATCTTTGTGGTTATCATTATGGACTTACAGTTTTCAGTTTTTGTCTGGACATTCAGCCAGTCCAGTCACTACTCCCTTTTGATGTTCAAAATGTCTCAGTTTGAATCTGTGCCCCTTGATGTGGTCCATAGTCTTTGAAAATGTCCTTGCTTTCAGCCATCCAGAGATCTTCAGGCTCACTTATTCCTTTCTCCCCTAGGCATTGAATCAGACTTTTCTCCAATAATCCCTGAGTCCTCTTGGTGGGGAAGAAAACTCGTATAATTAGCATCAATTTGGACTCGGCATTATAAAACACTGTTTCCAAATTATTTCACTATTTCAATAAACAAAGCAAGAAAACATAATTTTCTCTTTGCTATAGTTTACACAGATATTCCCACTTCTATCTTCCAATTTAAATTTTTGATTCTATAGCTGTTTCCTTTAGTGATCTTGGTACCTAACACATTGTATATAATTACTCATTTTCTTGACTGATGACCCAATAATAGTTCCAAGGGAACTGTTCAATATTAATACAAACAAAACTATGGAATATAATTCAAATCTCTCCTTTTTAAAACTTTTTTTTAACTAAGAATATCAGTGGAATTAATTTCTTGTCAGTTGTTACTGCGCTGTCCCATGTAAGTTTGTAAGCACAGAAGTGTGGGAAAGGTAGGCTGCACTTGCTCAAGAGAATTTAAACATGAGGCTGTGAGCACCTTCGCAGCTGACAGCTCTCAGCTAGTAGGAAAGAGGGGTCATACTAAGTTTTGATTAAAGAGAGAATTCAAATTGCTGTCTCCAAAATTCTTTTTTTTAGTTTATTTTATTGGTACATTTTATATACACATTATGATCACAATCAACACCGAGAACTTGTACCAGTACATAACACATCTTAAATTCTCATTTTCCTCATCCTCCTGCCCTCCCTTCAACCCTCTCCCCCATATACATAAGCTTTGCTTCCTTTTCTACCATAAGTTTTTTTTTTCTTTCCCTTCTTTACTTACTCACTTCTTTTCCCTTTCCTTTTGAACATTTTCTTTCTATTTCACAATACCCTTCATATATTTTGTAACTCATTTACACCTTCAGTTTCTCATATCAGAGAAATGATACTGCACTTACATATCTCTGTCCCATTTATTTCACTTATGAGTATGTGCTCAAGGTATATCCACTTGAGTATAAATGACTCAAACTTATCATTCTTTATGGCAGAGTAATATTCCATTTTATTAAAAAATATATCTTCATCCAGTTGCCTGCTGATGGGCATTTGGGCTGTTTCCAAGAGTTAGCTATCACAAATTGCATTGCTACAAACAAGTTTGCATGTATGTGACTGTGATATGAATCTTTATTTGTTTCATCTATATACCTAGCAGGGAAATAACAGGGTTAAATGGGACCTCTTATCCTAGTGTTTTGAGGAATCTCCACACTGATCTCTACAGTGACTGCATCAGTCTACATTTCCACCAACAGTGGAGAAGAGTTCCGTTCTCCCTACAGCCCCCCAGAATTTGTTCTTGGTTTATTTCATGTAGCAGCCTTTCTTTGTGTAGTGAGATAGAATGTGAATGTTAATTTCATCTGTATCTCTGAAATGAGCAGTGATATTTAATATTTCTCCAGTTTCTTTATCAGATTCATATATATATATGAGTTCTGAAAAGTTTTATGTCCAATTATTTAATTTCTAATATTACAGAGCACATATTTTTCAAATATTCAATTTTCAAAAACTGTGAATTCTATTAAATTGTACTCTGGTTTAAAGGACTTTATGTATCTTGATTGATTTTTCTGAGCTATGTATTACTACACCAGGTTTTTAGTTAGGTAGATTCTTATTAGAGAATTAAATAAATTGTCACAATGTAACTTGTTCCAATGTAACTCAGAGTCTTTTGTCTTCCTTGGAAAAATTAAAGAGAATTTCTGTGTGATAAGAAAAGAAACAAAACCAAAACCACAAAAACATATTATTACAGGCTCTGAAGGTTTTGCCTGAAATCTTCTTTGGACTATGGATTAAATTTGATTTTACTTTATATGTTAGTAATAATATCTTTATTTTAATTTCATTTAAAACTAATATAGAGATTCTATTCCTCAGAGGAATATGGATAAGTCTGAACATCTCTGCTACACAAATTCAGACTCCATCAAACCAATTAAGAATGTTATAAAATAGAAATATTACCAAAGCCTAATCCAATGGAATCTAATTAAATTTTAAAATCAATACCTAGAAAATAAATTATATGTTAGACTTACAGCCATTTCCAAAGCAAGTGGAAACCTTATCTATAGAAATCTTATTTCCTGTAATGGATGCTTTGTGTAGAAAAGAAAGGTTTCCTATTCAGAGACTTCCAAGAAATGCTAGGTAGAGAGAAAACTTAATATATGTTTTAATGTGAGTTGAATATAAGGAAAAAGAATCTGAGGTTCACAGAGGTTAAGGTGAGCACCAACTCTACAATCACCTTGCTCTACTCTCCTTATATCCCTGAAGTGGTTTAAGAACTAGCACCCTTGAAGAATTACAGACTAAAGCCAAATGTGAAGAATTTCAGTATGTATTTTCTTTTGAGCCCTGAAAGGAACCTTAAAAAGAAGTCTACAGTATGAAAAACAAGTCAGTGTAACAATGCATTATTGTGTCTATTTCTTGACTAGTTATTGTTCCTTGATGAATATCAAGATGCCCGGAAGGAAAAATAAATCAGATCACTGAGAGAAATTTATGCACAGAATGAGTTGGATTTTAATTACAAGGGTCATTTGTGAGAGTTTTGAATGGTCTTGCCAGGATACCCAGTAGTGATTAAGTTTCAAATTATTGTTTTTCTTGAAGATTCCACCCTGATTACTTAAGAAAAACAAATCCTTCTAGGACAGAGCAGTATGCGATCATTTCAACCTATAACACAACAGCATTTCATTAACTTTCCCATGTACACCATAGAGAGCTAAGGAAAGATGTCTGTCTGCATAATTAAAACTTTTATTTAGCTTAGAAAAAAATGTTAAAATTTATTTACCCTCAACAATCCAATGAATTACGTTATAGGAAGGAATGCCTCAAATTCTTATTCAAATTCTCCTCGTGTCTATGTTCTGGACTGCAGAAAAAGTCCAAAACTGAGCTGGGCCAAGTGGCACCTTTGTCAGTCACACACTGTCACTAATACTGTGTCACTCATTTGCCCTTAGTTCATCTAGCCTTTTATCATGGAGTTTATTTGACATATACTTAGGCCTAATAAAACTGGGACTAGAAAGATGAATTCAGGAAATAAAGAAATCTAGTATAAATTTACATTTCACTAATTTACATGCTTACCTCCTCTGAGGTTTGGTTTCTTTATAAAAATAAAGATAAAGGAAGACAGTCTGAGTCCTTGTGGCTAAAAGCACATGAGTATATTGTTCAATGATTCAGAGATGAAGAAACTTATTTCCTCACACCATAAGGTGTTCCAAGGAGGAAAGTTGATGGTTGGTCAAATCAGGACTTCTTTAAGGTCTCCAAATGCCCTTGGTGCTTTCCATCCTCTTGTTTCCTTGGTCTTTCAAGATGACTCAAGATGTCTTCTTATGAACCACATCTGGAACCTTCCTTTCTTATAGCCCTAGGAGTAAGGAAAATGTCTCCAGGATGTCCCTGGGGAATAACTCCACATTATTGCTTTCTAAGTGGTCCTGAATTAGACCATACAGAAACAACTCCATTAATCACCACTGTGAGCCGCAGAGCTGCCATCCGTATCCCGGAAGTTTTTGGATTTACTGGAGGATGGGGAGGAGACTGTGGATCATATCAAAATCTGATACAATATTCTACCACCAAAGGGAAGAGACAGAAAGGATGACCACAGTGTAAAAGGAGAGTTGAAACTCCTCATTAATAAATATCTTCTTCTTTCTTTATTTTTTCCTCTCTTCTTAGGTGATAAGGTGCAGGATATTTCTCATCTTTGTGTCCATCATGATTGGCATGCTGCTGTCAGTGTGGACAGTTTTCCCATAGTGACTGAGACTGTGTAAGGCACTGGTGGGACAGCTCCTGTGTCAATAGGCGTTATGCTTAATGTTGTTATCTCAAGAATAAAAATGACTTCAGGCACCTCCAGGTTTTCTTAGCCTAGCCTTCATATGATATTTGAATTTATGTTTACAAAAGTTTTACAGTTCACCAGGTGGCAAGGATATTAAAGGCAGCAGGTATATCAAGGTGGTGCTTGTTCTGGTCAAGATCAACCACACATTCTCCATATTCGGGGTTTCCCATAGGTGTAACTTTGCAATGGTCTGAATGGCTTTCACAGAAAAAGCAAGAAAAAGTAGCCCCCATCTCCATTTTTTTGAAGGAAAAACATGTTTATGGAGGAGACTGTTAACAAATGCATCACATTCTGGAACTTTCTTATCCTGGAGGTTGATGGGAAGGCAGCCAATAATGATAAACTTAAAAATAGGCATTTATTCATCAGCCTTTGCAAGATGAGAAATTTCTCAGAAACCCGTGTTAATAGAGAAATTGTTATTTTCAATTTTCTGGTCTTTTCTCTCTTGGGCTGCCTTGGGTAATCTGAGACAAAGCTCTCGTGAATGTAAGCAGCCACCCGGAATGAATGCACTGAAGTGAGAAGCTGCTCCACTATGGCTTGAGGCACTATTTCTAAATTAATCTGTGAGGGGGCTCCAGCTCAGAGTTCAGTCATGGCTCCGGAATGTGTTCCAGAGGGTGTTCACGGCCAGGCACAGACGGTGTCAAATGCTCCTTTCAGAAATATCAAGGACTGAGTGACTCAGGACACACCAACAGGCCAACCCCTGGCAAGCGCTGGCCCCAGAGGCTCTGTTTATTGGATAAAATCACATGGAAATGGGATGCAATAAAGAGAAGTAAAAATTTTAAGGGAAGAAAAATAAACCAACTTTGAAATTAGGCAGGAAATGAGGGAACAATGGAGAATATTGGTATATGTTTGAAAAAAATCTCCATAAATGAAATAAAATATACAGAGAAGCTAATATATATTCCAAAGAATATGAAAATTGGCCAGGCAGTTAGCTCAGTGGTTCTGGCGCCTGTCTTGCAAGTGCAAGGGCCCGGGTTCGATCTCTGGTAACCACATACTATACTGGGCGTGGAGACACACCCAGCAGCAACCAGTACCACATACCACAGTGCCAGGTGTGGTGGCTCATGCCTGTAATCCCAGCACTCAGGAGGCAGAGGCAGAAGGATTGCTGTGATGTGAGTTTGAGGCTGAGCTCAGGGCCAGCCTGAACCACAAAACGAGACCCTGTCTCAAAAAAACCTAAAAAAAGCATATGAAAATCATGGATAAATATGCTTTCTTTGGGAGACTTTTTTCTAATAAATATTATTCATTTTAAGAATGAGCAATAAATTTACCTCATTTACCTTAGAGATTCTGATTATGTTAGGTATGGAATAACTCCTTTCTCTTTCTCTCTCTCTCTCTCTTTCTCTGTCTCTGTCTCTGTCTGTCTTTCTGTCTCCCTTCTTCTCCTCCCTTTGTCCCTCCTTCCCTCTCTCTTCTTGTCTCCCTCGCTTCCTCACCTTTTCAGACTCTTTAGTATCTCAAAAATCCAACCTCATGGCTTACTATGGCTTTCACCTTTTAAAACATTTATTGATCAACACTTCAAAATTATTTCTAACTTTTCTTGAATCTTCAAAGAAAAATATGTGTGAAAATCCAAAGAAATGTCGCTAGCACTCTTTGGACCTTTATAACAGAACACTATATATTGACTTTGCTCTACCACCAACTCTGCCCTAGGTTCTCCAGCCATGGTGCTGTCACTGTCAAAGACAGTAACATTACAGAATCATTTGTGATATAGACTCAGATATGCCACGATATGTAGTGCTGTTAGATGTAGTCAGGCAGCGATACAGTTTAAACAGTTTCCTCAATGGTGTACGTGTAGACATGTGTACCCCCCACATACTCACGTTTTTATAATACCAACTTTTTCAGGAGCAAACCTTTTAAAAGGAATTAATTTGGTAATTACTGAAATTCTTCATTTTCTTTACTTAGGATGACCTTCCTTGAATTTTAAGAATAACATAAATATTCCCCTTCACACTTCCCTTTATCCTTTATGCAACCAGGGACATTTGTAAATTTTTGCAGTGACAATAAACTTTAAGGCAATTACAAATGGAAAATTGACTATCCAGCATCGGAAATTTCAAGAAACAGCATTTCTGTTTTTGCAAATAGATTTATATATTTAAAATGTCCTTCCCCTCAGTAGAGAAAAGTTATTCTGCAAACTAACTGGAGGCTCTGTAGAATTCAAGAACGTCATCCTCTTGTTATGCTAGTGGTTAGACTCTGTGACATGCACAAAAAAGTAAAAGTAACTCAGTAGGCTTAATCTGACATCCTTCCTCCTGCGTCCCCACCAGACACACAGAGCCTGTCCATTTCAGTCATTTTGACAGTTTTCACCAACCTTCCATCCTACAACTGGATATATTTTTTTAAAAAAACATAAGAATAGAGTATAAGTCAAACCCTTTACAGTGGAAAATCAAGCACTCAATGTGTGTGATAATGGATTCATATAGAAATTATTAATTTTTCATTTTTCAAAAGTAATTGATCAAGAATCAGTGGTGACCACTGATTTCTTCAGTAAGAGATAGTTAGTTTGGCTCCACATCCTCGGTATTTATGCCTGAAGTCTCTGAGTTCTTATAATTCTCACCACTTCAATTCTGGTCACAAAAAGTTTTTAAATTTGATGATGTTTATTTACTTTTCTTTTTGTTGATTGTGCTATTGGTGTTGTATTAAAAAACGCACCACCTTTTCCAAGTCACAAAGATTCATTCCTGTTTTCTAAGAGATCTATTTAACTTTTGTATTTAGGTGCTTGATTTGATTTGAGTTAATTTGTTGTACATGGTTTGATATAGGGATCCACTTTCACCACTTTGCCTGTGACTGTCCACTTGTCTCAAGACAATCTATCGGAAAAGATGTTTTTTCTGCATAGAGGGTGCTTGGTCACAATGATGAAAATCAGTTTGCCATAAATGAAAGGTTATTTTATTTCTATTGCATTGATCAATATGTGTACACATGGCCTTGATTATGTTAGCATTAGTAAATTTTAAAACTGATAATGTGGTTGTTCCAAATTTGTCTCTATATTTCAAGATTATTTTGGGGACTTATATTTTGTAAAATATTTTTTGTACATAGGAAATTTGAGTAGGAAATTTTGGACCAATGCATCTATTTCTGCCCAAAACTCATGAAAACCAGGTAGGACTTTGATATGACTTGTAAATGAGGAATAATTTACAGATAGGAAATTCTTGGCACTATGAAGTCTTGCTGCACAAACAAAATTCTGCATTGTTCACTTTCTGTCTTTGGAAATTTGGACAAGTGAATTGCTTTGTGCCATTATAGAAATCCATTTACTATCAGAGAATGTTCTTTAAAAACTTAAGTTTTTAGTACCTGTAGTATCTAAAACCCATAATCAACATATGGTAAGCTGTTAACAAACATTTCCATTGTCAGTGTGACTGTGGTTTCCTTTTCCTATTGTCATCCCTCCACCCAGTGGTAGGAAACTTCCTTCTATTTGTGCTCAGCCTCTGCCCTCCGGATGCTGAGGGAGAAGAGAGGCTAGAACCAGGTGCTCAGCCTTAATGACTTTTCCTACCCTGGAAGAGCCTCGAGAGGAAGCCAGCGCTTATATCTTGCTAGACTCATGGAATTCTGGGGTTTGCTTTGTTGGTTTTTTGTAGCTGGCCAGCTGGCTGGAAATTCCTCTGTTGAGATGTATCGGCAAGTGCTTCTGTCTGGGTGCCGCTGTGTGGAGCTGGACTGCTGGAAGGGAAGGACTGCAGAAGAAGAGCCTGTCATCACCCATGGGTTCACCATGACAACTGAAATCTCCTTCAAGGTAGAGTGAAAGAGTGTTGCTAAGAAAGGCAGCTGGGCAGACCTGACCCCATTGAGGCAAAGAGTCCTAGAGTTGATTGGGCTGTTGGTATTATATCCGAAAGCTCACTGTAGTTGCAAATGAATCTGTAGACTCTTATTCATCATTGCAGTTTTAGAGGCAGCTATCTGTCCTTGAGTAATTGGCAACAGATAAAATAGGCCATGCTACCTAACTTCCAAGAAAAACTCTTATGAAAAGAAATACGAGTTTATTTCTTTGTCTTAGGTAGAATTTTTATTTTTGCTCTCTTGCAACATATCATGAAATATGCACAAAAGGAACAATGCAGCTTAATTGTCAGTTTAACTAATGCTTAGAAAAAGTGCATATATCTACACTTAAACCGAGAACTACATATGAGTGGAGTTCATGTACTCATTTCTATCAAAATGACCTTCCTATCCTTTGAGGTGACCAGGTTTTTCAGAGTCTAATGATCCTGACTTTATAAATTTCAGATCTGTAGATATAGGCAGCCCTACGTCGTGTAGCTCCACACAATTTGTACCAATATAAATTGATTAATACTACAGTATTGATGATTTCAAGTCTCACTCTTTTGTATTCCATGTTGCTTGGAAAATTTATGAGTAACATTGCATATTCTGACTGTTTCATATTCTTTGTCTTAATGATAATATTAACTACTGTGGTGCTAGTTAGTTACTGTGGAAATTGAGTTGTCTTATCAAAATGCTTGGGAATAGAAGGGCTTCAAATTATGGAGTTGTTTGGATTCTAGAACAGCTGCATCATTTTTATTGGTTGACACTCTGTAACATGAACATCTGCAAATTTATGATCCAAAATATTCCAAAATCCAAAATATTTTAACACTGTGTTAACAGAAGATCAAAAAGTTTCAGATTTTACAGCATTTTGTGTTTCAGATTTTTAGATAAAGAATGCTGAACCTGTCAATAATTCCACCCCTCCTTGTGATGTTGCTTTTACCATGTTGCTGCCAATCTGTTAAGACCTTCAAGAACACACCTACAGTCAGAGTTGGGGGGTTTTGCTTGTGAATGGGGAGAACACACACCATGAGGAACTGTAGCATCTCTGTAAATAGTTGTTAGGGACAGTTTACAGCATGTAGGCTTTTATTAGGTGGCCTGGAAGAGGATGAGAAAAGCCTCCTGCTATGGAATGAGGGCCATCTGGAAGCTGAAATAGTCCCACAATTGGTGTAACAAGTTTCATCTGGGAGGCAGATCTAAAAGCTGTTAATGATAAAGAAGTGTCAGCCATTCTTGGGCCAGGGGTTTAGCTCAGTGGTTCTACCATCTGCCTGGCAAGCGCAAGGTCCTGAGTAACCACATATTACAATGCCAGGCATGCTGACCTGGACATGCTCACTCACACCTGTAATCCCAGCACTTAGAAAGCTGAGGAAGGAGGATTGCTGTGAGTTTGAGACTTGATACATAGTGAGTCCAGGGCCAGCCTGAACTACAAAGCAAGCCCTGTCACAAAAACAAACAAACAAACAAAAAACCAAATAAATACATAAAACAAATAAAAGGGTGTTAATCATTCTTATGAAACAGTAATGAATTTGGTCTCTTCCCACCCTGGGCTCCATCCTGTACCATGACGGGACTCACATTCGTGCATGCAGAGATGCAATCTTGAGCATCCTGGCTCTGTGAACACTGCCTACAAAGGGCCTTCCCCAGAGGTTGGGGCTATTTGTGTAGGTAAATCTGGTACCCTAGGTACTAGGAGAGAAATGTGGAAGGAAATGTGCCAGCTCCAGAGCACTTGTTCTCTTAGATGACCCTTAGATGTCTCACAGCAAGACAAGGGCCAAAGAACAAGCTCTGGGTCCCCGGGCATGATGAGCTCCATTGCTTGGGTTACCTTGACGTCAGGGCATAGCCAGTTCAGTGCCACTGATTAGTGCATTAAACCATCCAGGAAAAGGCTGTGTGTGTAGCTAAGGTGAAGGGGGTGGGCCCATTAAATGAGAGGAAAAAGTGGAAGGGCCCAGAGTGCTGGAAGAATTGCATGTTGACACCAATGAGACTGGGGACAAAGCCAGAGTCAGACATCAGTTCATGTTTGCTGGGCAGGGAGAAGCAGAGTACATGTGAAATGAGGAGAAGAGGGTAGAGACTGTTGAGTCTCTCAGGATAACTGGGATTATGGTTTGGGTCTAGTTTTGATTTCATTTTTTTATTTTTTCTTTAATTTTAGAAAGACTGAGAAGTAATATTTTAGAAATGGCTTTAGGACAAGTGACTCCTAAACCCAAAATTTAGCTCAGGGCTTCTTGGGGTGTGAGAAAATAAGTGTCTGCCATTTGAGAGAACAGCAAGAGAAGCAAGGTTTTCAAGAGATAGCCAAGTGTCGGGTTAGATGAATGGATTTGCCTTATCAAAGACACAATATTTAATATTAACAAAGTATATTCAGAAATAATATCACTTGTATCTTACAATGCATTCATATGATGCATCCAGGGAGTGAACTTTTCATGGTTGCTGAAATTTAACCTGTAGTGTAGTAATGAAAGAAATAATAGTATCTTTTTGTAAATTTGACAAATTTTAACATGAACTTGCCCCAAAATTCTTAAAAGTTGCTTCTGTTCCTGAGATAGAGCCCTGTGACATTCTTTGGATTTTCTTAAATGAGTCTTTGTTTCATTTCCACAGTGTCTCTCTCTCCCTGACTCCCAACCCTGGTGATGGTCCTTGGTCAGCTTGAGCTTTCTCCTTTTGTCTGTCTGTCCATCCAGCTGTGGACTGGATTGAACCCAGGGCCTTTGCATTGACCTACATACTCAGCATTTCCTTTTTAAAATGTTTTATTTTGAAACAGTATTTTGCTAAATTGCTGCATTATGTAGGCTGAACTTGCAGTCTCCCTGCCTCAGCCTCCCAGACAGCTAGGATTCTGGACCTGTACCACCAGAGCCCTGTCTCCATCAGCCTTCTAAAAGAGCAGCTTGATGTGGGTGGGCTGTGTTGGAAAAGCAGGGACTGTGATTCCAGGGTGAGGCCTGGACAGTGTGGGCTCTCTGTCCCCGCTGGGTGGAGCCCAGCTGGAAGGCAGACGGCACACCCTGAAAGGACTGTGGGCAACAGCACTGCACAGTGGCCACTGGCCACTGCGAGGTCAGGCCCACCTCCCTTCCTACTGCACCTCAGGCTGCACTTCAAGTCCTGGTGAAGAGTGATTGTATTTTTTTTACAGTCAAATTTTTATTGGTACATTAAGAATACACATCATCATCACATTCAACATTGAGAGTTTGTACCAGAGTATGACATGACTTGAATCTCATTTTTCCCTTCCCCCACCAACTCTGCAGCCCCCCACACTTGATATACATGAGATTTATCTCCTTTTTAATTACTATCACATTCCCTCATTATATATCGCTACACTTTTTTTCCTTTTAAATATTTTCTATTTCACAATTTCAGCTATACTCCTAACAATGAAGTCTTCAGAGTTCTTTGCATTCCCTGGGGGAGCATATGCCCAGAGCAGGTTTTCAGGCCTGTTTATTTTATGTGGAGCTTTTGCTCAAGGCCTCTGCATCTATTCCTGTGGAGTGACTCTCCTCTTGCACTTGAGGGTAAAGTGCTTCTTCAGGAACATCTGTAATCAGAGGCACAGGCTCCTCAAAGTCTCTTGCAGGATTCTGGAAACCCAGCTTTTCAGCCCTGTCTGTGAGTTTGCTGCCAAATTTAGATATTTACAGACTGAACTTCACCTGGGGTACTGCTTCCTCTCCCCAGCTGCAGAGTTGGCGTGGGGACCCACGCAGAGCCCGATCATCACTGCAGGGTCCCCAGTGGGTGGGGCTGGCTGTGGGCAGAGACACCGACTCACATTATGGAGAAACATACAGAGACAGAATCCTTTGCATCAGGGTGAAAAGAGGCCAAGACAAAGTAGGACCCCAAACATGCACCATTTGTGGAGGACCTCCAGTTTTGGGGTCCTGTTGGTCCACAATGGGCACCTGGAGGGAGTCTGCATTCTCCTTTCCCTCACCTTGAATGACCTTGACTCGCACTGTGTTCCACTGCTGCCCCTCAGCTCTAGCCTCACTGTCTCCTACAGCACAGGCTCTGCCATCTCCTTCTGGGGATACCTGTCCACCCTCGCTCTCTGCAGTGATACAAACTCTTTCCACCCTTTCCCTTCTTTTATTTCTCTGACTACCTTCTGCTCTGCTTCTTTACTTATGTTTCCCGTGTATTGAGTCTCCTGCTTGTGTGAAAACACCACATGAGAAGCTCTGGACCTGTGCTCTGAGTCCTTGTCTGTCCCACACACTCTGAACTGAATATGACACTCCAATTGCAGCATATGCTCAGCAAATATTTTGGACGGACTTTACCATTGCAAAGCAAGAAGACAGACACAGATCAACCTCAGTGTTTAGTCTTTCTTGCCCCTGCGCATTACAAAATGGCATCTTGTCTTGCTCCAATTTTTCTTTGGAAATTCTCTCCATAGTATGTCAATAGGCAATGACAAGATAGTCCTGATGTTTTGTTTTGGGGTTTCCTGTGCTCTTGGGCTTTAGCTGCATGGGGTCACTTGACCCCATTCGATTGCTAAGGCACATACCAGTGTAGCAGAAACAAACCGCTAGCTGAGTTCACCATTTCTAGGTCACACAGTTTATCTACTCTCAGTCCGTGAGGTCCAGGATACTTCTCTGCAATACATTTCCCAAAGCAAGAGTTCTAGTTGGCATTTGATGCCTGTTTCTTGTACAGAGGGCTTTTTATTCTGTGGTCGCACTTTATTTATTATTTATCCCCTATATCTGTTCTTCTGTTTCGACACCTCACTGCCTTGGTCTTGTGGGAGGCCGTGAGCTGATAATTTCCCATTTTGTCTTCTCTGTCTCTGCTTCTGCTCAATGTCCTCCTTCACCACTCCATGGACCCCGTTCCTGCTCACTCTGTCCCAAGCTGGTCCATTTTGACTCCTCAGGCAGCCAGCAGTTGTACAAAATGGAAATCTGGGTAGTGCAGGGAAAAATACACAGTGAAAATTTCAGTATCAGGTCTGAAGATGTTGTTAAATCAGGGCAGCCCTTCCTGTTTCAAGGGCAGCTTCTCTTACTTGAGGTTATTAATTGAATAGGTTAATAGGTTATATAACACTGTGAGCGTTCTGAAAACCAGTATTTGCTTGATTAAGAGCAACTGAACAGGAAGGAACTTCTACATCCAAAGTGCACTAATTGTAGAGTGCATCAAAGCATGAAACGTAAAAGCTGGTTTTCTCATCCTGAATGGTCACGAGCCATCTACAAAATATTTCAAAGGCAAAAAAGAACAAACATTTTCAAACAAAAACTGCTCAAGTTTTGAGTTGCTCCCAATTACAATCGTTAGAGAAAGCTCAATAAGTATTTTCTTTGGTGAAAATGTTTGAAAGGGTGTCTGAACTGGTGGCCCAGGTTAGTGCAGAGATGGAGAGGGATGGACAGAGAGAGGAGGGAGGGCAGTGAGTGGAAAAGAGAGAATGGAGAAGGCTGGGCATGTAGTCAGTGGCCTGTAGGATAGATAGACAGACAGACAGACAGACAGACAATAAATGGGCTCAGAGAAAACGGAAGTTAAAGGCACTGTTCGAGAGTTGACTGCCAGGGCTCCAGGACCAACTTTCTTGCACTGGCTACAAAATCTAGGAAAAGCTCCCTTATTAGTCCAAACTCCTTCTGGTCATTTAAGCTGAGAAGATAACGTGGCTTGAGTGCTAATGCAGAGGCCCACCTCTGGGGTTCTAGCTCATTAGATTAGGCCATGCCGCCACTTGAGAGTCCAGTCAGATAAGCAAGTGGTAAAACAAGAAAGGAATTTCTTCACTGTGGCCACACTGGGAAGAAACGGGAACACAGCCCTATGGTCTGTCTTCAGGGAACTAGCAAGAGCTTCCCAGATTATATAGGGGAAGGTCAAACGTGAGGATCAAGAAGTGTACATAGTCAAGTGTTGTTTGTCGCCCTACGGTTTGGCTGATCTTTATCTCAGGTCTGGTCTCTCTGACACCCTCCCTTAGGGGGTTATTGTAACTTGAAGGGGCAACACAGCTCCTGCCATGAGGTGAGGCCCCTTTCTGTGGGGGCAGGCTAAATCCCTCCTAGGGTGTAAGTCTGCAGGGCTTCCTGTTCCCAGAATCTGACAGAAGCAGAGAACAAGCCCAAGAAGCAAAAGGGAGCTGGGCAAATGACTGGGTCCTCCTTTAAATTTCCCATTTTATAGGAGCCCCTGTTATAGTAACAATCTGTATCTCCTACAGGCTTTGTAAATAAACCTCAGTATCCCCACTCAGTGCACAGAAACAGCACGACATGATTGAGTACTCAACATTTGTGAGATGTAGCTAAAATACGGAAAGCCAAGTGTTACCTCTCTTTCTATGCATGTGATGGTTGTGGTACTACCTATACAGGAATTTTATCAGGCCAGAGTGAGGGTGGAGCGTTCAGTTAAGTCATTTGTCCATTCCCGTGATAGAGGCTGTGGCTGTCAATGCCATGTGGCATCCACTTCAACTCCACAACCCTGTTAGAAGCTTTTAATTACAACCCATTCCTTGGTTCGGGGCCCATAGGGAGTTCAGAAGGGTATGATAGGAAACTTTAGGACCTTTCTGAGGTTTAGTCTTGGATTATCTTCTCTAACTTCTAGCAAGCCAGTTCATTTCTCTAAACCCGAGTTTTGTAATCTGTGAAGTGATAAATAACATTTTCCACATGGAGTATTCTCAGCAAGAGATGAGAGATCTCTATGGAACATAATACATGCTCACTTAAGGTCAGCAGAGGTAGGGAGCTTTCGATGATGATACCCCACTTTACAAGTCATCAGGCCTATGCACTGAAGCACTGGGGACTGGTCCCAGGTCTAAGAAGTCTAAGAGGTAGAAATCAAGTGTAAGTCTGAATCCACAGCCTATGTGCAAATAAATTATATGAAGAACTTTTTATCATACATTTATTTTAATGGGCCCAACTGTTATTGAAGTTAAATTGAAGATGTATGAAATCTGTGAACTCACATCAGAGAAGCAGGCAAGTGATTCTTTTTGCCCCATGGAGGCAAATCCTTCCTGGACATTATGGCAAATGCCATACAGGATTAGTGTGCCTTAGTTACACTACAGTGGCTTCATGGCATTGCTATCAAGGAAGCTGTTCCTTGCAGAGGGACAATCACAGAGCTAGTGGGAAAGTTTTAGGCATAAATAACAGGCGTAGAAATCCCTACTTGAGAATATGAAGGAATACATGCGGCTAAACAACAACCTCTGGGAACGTAAAACTTCAATAGCATTGACAGTGATATAATTAAATGATAAATGAAACTTCACTATAATATCAGTTCAGTAAGAAAAAATGTTTTGAAAAAATAATGCCCAGAGCTGACGAATCTGTCTCAGTCTGGTCCTTGATACACTACTCCAGGAAACCTAAAAAAGAAACTAATTTGCAGATTATACAAGTATTCCAATTCTTCAATAATGCTTCTTCTGAGAATCTAGTCATAAAAAAAATCATTTAAAATATCAGGGAAAATGATGACATTCTGCACAGAATTATTTGAATATCAGCTGTTAGCACCATACCCATCAAACCATTGGGAGATGGTTAAATCAAGGCTGATATGT
This sequence comes from Petromus typicus, assembly GCA_004026965.1. Taxonomy (NCBI): domain Eukaryota; kingdom Metazoa; phylum Chordata; class Mammalia; order Rodentia; family Petromuridae; genus Petromus; species Petromus typicus. Next base: position 59,659 of record PVIR01003364.1, on the reverse strand, counting down.
CTGTTTCTCTAGAATTTTATAAAGACTCTTATGTGTAAAGCTTATGAGACATGTCATTTATGTAGTCATTTATCTATTCATTTGTATGTTTGTTATTTATGTATTTGAGAGGGTCTCTGTTGCCCAGACTCATGTTAAACTTCTGCACTCAAGTCTTCCTCCCATTAAGCACCCAGAGTCGCTGGGACAACACGCATGTGCCTCTGAGACAGATGAAATCTTGATCCATGTCACAACTCCAGAGAACTTTAAAACACACTGTGTGAATGATACAAGACACGAAAGGCCTCCTAATTTCCAAAGTATATCAAATGTTTGGAATCAGGAGGTCTATGGAGACATAATATTGATTAGCGGTTGCCTAGGACCACGTGGGTGAAGGGGAGTGAGGAAGAAGAGGGACCATTAATGGGTACAGAGCTTACCTCCAGGTGTGAGACAGCTCTGTGTATACACTGGACACTGGAGAACTGAACTTTCTAAATGATTGAATTTTGGCTCAGTTATGTTTTAACAATGTCTTTTGAAAAATAAACTGAGTATTCAGTGTAATCAGAGTTACACAAATACCTGAAAAGCAGACTAGCAGTTACATGATGAAATGATTATATAAGCAAAACTGTGATTTGATTCCAAAGGTGAATCTTTGAGTGAAAAATTTGCCTTCTTTGATGTCCCAATTTTTTATATGACATGGAAAATGAACCTTACATTTAATAAATCAGTCCTCTTCATAAATATGCTTTTACCCCCCAATAAAATCCGGTCTTTTTTTTTTTTTCCCTTTTTACCCTGTAGAATCAGGAGTAAGAAGTTTTGTTTGTTTGTTTTGAGACAGGGTCTCGCTTTGTAGTTCAGGCTGGCTCTGAGTTCACTATGTAGCCCAGGCAAGCCTCTAACTCTCAAAAATCCTCCTGCCTCTGCCTCTTGAGTGCTGGAATTATAGGCAGGAGCCACCGCCCTCAGCCTTCACAACCCCTTTGTCCATTTCAGGCACTTAATAAGGTTTTATGCATAAAAAAAAAAAGCAGAGAGCTAGTATGGAGTTCTTTGTTTGCTTAGCATGGGCAAGGCCTTGGGTAAAGAGGAAAAAAAGTCAATTATATTAAAGGATCTAACCTCAAAGAAAAAAATATATACTTAAAAAATTCTGGCCCATTAAATGGACGTGTGTATTCTCATTTTTAGGAAGTGATAGAAGCGATCGCAGAGTGTGCATTTAAGACTTCACCTTTTCCAATTCTGCTCTCATTTGAGAACCACGTGGATTCGTAAGTATTCAACACAGTCCTCAAGGTCTCTCTTTCAAATGGGGCATATTTAGCAAGTGCTCATTAGATTTAAGACTTTGTGACATTCTTAATGGTGCTTTTCAATCACGTTATAGAATAAGTGGCATGTTTTCATCGATATGTTGATAGAACTCATCCATTTACATCTCGTCAGCATTAAAATAGTCCACTGGACTTGAAGAATCTATTTTCTTGCTACAATACAATGTTTAAACCAAGGACTTCTTTTTATAAAGTTGTAGAACATCTTTTCTGGCACAATATTTGTGTCTATTATGGATTCGAAGCTCAGTGTGCCACTTTATAACCTCCCTGTTCATTGTCTTGTTCTGTTGCATGCATGTTTGTAGCTAGCCTGGCCCCCTTTATGTGGATTCTCTCTCCCGCTTTGCCCTTCTGAGTGTCTCAGTCCACACTGTGCTTCTCATTGCCCCTTCCTATTGACTTTCCCCTTTATTCCTATTTGTAAATAGTTTCCAACTTCAGAGTAGCCTGCACTTACTACCGAGCTATGCAAAGAAAAGATACTTTTAATTTCAGTATTTTAAATTCATAGGATACTCATCACAGAGTACCAGAGCGAGTCATATCCATATCTAACACACACACAGACACATGCACATGCAGACACATTTTCATGCATAAGTTATTCACTTTAAAGAGCCTCAGCAGGAAACACTATTCTCTGTAAGGAGTCAGACTTCATCAAGCTAAAATTTTGGTCCCTGGAATCAATATGAGAAAGACACAGAGTAAGGCCCTTCATTATCCAAAAGCCTTCACAAAGGCCCCTCACTGATCTCAAGGATCCTGACCAGCCTTTTCCCCCCAAACCCAACAGCACCTGTCCTAATTTGACCCGTGCATTCATTTTCTTCTCTTTCCTATCAGAGAGTCTTTCCCAGGTCACTTGTTTTACTTGGTCCAACTAATTCAGACCATGTAGTTCCATTCACTAATCACTAAATAATTCAGTAAACTTTAAGCACTTCGGTCAAGATCAAATTTCTAAGAAGATAATGGAGTAAGCTGTTATATATGTTAAGAGAGGGCCTTATTTTGATATACCCACCTTTGTGACAATCTATATTTCTGGTGTGCTCTCTAGGAATCCATATCACATTTACTGGGCTGTTTCATTGGAAACAGCCATGCAGTGCACGAGGCAATGAGTTGACCCAGTTTTCCTTCCACTTCCGAGGGTCCGTTGCAGAGAAAGGAATTTATTCTGTCACGGTGCACTTCCCTCAGAATGTCGTTTAGGTGGCTCCATTTAATTCCTTTTTGGCTGAAACAGCTGTAACTTGAAAGTGACTTTTTTGGGGGACACTTTGTCAGCTCTGTCCACCCATTTGTCTTTGGGCTGTAACTGTGATTTGCCGTGCCCCCCGCCCCCAGCCCCAGACACAGTAGTTTCCCGTCTTATTGATGTGCTTTATTTGTTGTTTTATTTTGTCTGTTTTGTGTTTAAAGTAAAAATATCTGTCAAACTTATTTTCTTGAAGAAATACATGCAATAAATGACAGCACGAATGATGATAGTTTCATTCTGGACCATCACATGTGCTACACTGAACTCTCCTCAGAGGCAGCCAGGGACACATCCTTCTCCACCACCTTAGTATTAGCCCACACTTCCTGAACATTTCCTTTGTGCCCAGAAGCCTTGCATCTAATTTGCACTCCTGAGCCCATGGAGCCCTCATGACAACTCAGATATTCCTTAGAATAAATATTAGAATCACCATATTTCGCAGCTGAAGGAACTGACACCCAACCTGACTGAGGAGCTTGCCCAAAGTGAGGCAGCACAGCAGACACGGGTTAAAATCCAGCCAGTCCTTTAGGATTCGTGCTACCTACCAGCTACATCCCTTACATAAGCGGAAGCATTGTCAGGGCTGGGGATTTAGATCAGTAGTTCTGGCCCCTACTTTGCAAGCACAAGGGCCTACCAGCAATCAGAACCACATACCATAGCGCCAGGCAGGGTGGCTCATGCCTGTAATCCCTGCACTCGGGAGGCAGAGACAGAGGATTACTGAGTTCAAGGCTGAGTTCAGGACCAGCCTGAACTACAGAGTGAGACTCCATCTAAAAAAAAAAAAAAAGCAGAAGCATTGTGAGCCTCCAAAACATCAGATTAAGATAACCAGAGCTTCCCAGCAATGGCCTACAAACATCACATGTGTTCAATTTGTAACCCTCAACTGTAGGTTTTCTTTTTTTCCCCCATTTTCCATACTTCTGTATAGAGACTTAAAACTAATTCCTACACAGTGCAGAAAAGAAAGAAGATTGTGCCCTGATACTCCTCTTTCTAGGTAAATACATTTAGCTATTGAAAGTTCATTTGTACTTCATATGTGACAACAATGTAGGGTTTACGGCTCTGGCCATGGTAATACTGCAAAGCACTGAGATACCCTAATGGCCAGGAAATACTGAAAGCCTGGCTTCTGCTGCTAGGAGAAGTTTCTGTGCCCTCTTCTTACTGGCCTTCAACTCCAGGTATCAAATCTTCCCAAGGAAGAGTGTCACAAACCAAAGAAAGCTGTGGACTCGTCCTTTGCAGTTAGCATCCTACACTGGGGCTGTGGGTCACCAGACTGTGTTCTGAACCAATGACACACATCTCCCCTAAGTGCCAAGCACCTTCTCTCTCACTAAACCTAGATGTAACCTGAGCATCCTCCATGTGGACCTAGGAACACTCTCGAAACACTGTGGCTGACTCGAACCTTTCACTTAATGTGAAGTAGCTCTTTCTTCAAAAGGATCCAGTGTTGAAGTCAGATAAAGTCACCTTTACCCTGGTTCAGCCACAAACAATTGTGAGATTTTGGATTAAGAAGATCCTTTTCTTCTGTGAATTGGGCTTCACTCCACTATAGAGGGGACGGGTTTAGCTCACCTGGATTGACTTCGCAGCATGAGTGATTTCTTTGTTGGAAACTAGCCACTTTGCTGGGCCTTATACTTCATAGACATTTTAGTATATTAAGAAATCTCTGCTACAGCTTGAAGCTCAAAATCCCTTTGGGCATTTGTTCCCTCTCACTTTATTTTTGTGGTGGCTGCTGGTAATGCTCTAAAACTTCCAGTTTTTTTCTCTTTTTTACTAATTGCAATTTTAATCCCTTTTATTTCTGAATTTTTAGTCTACAATTAAAGTCATTATGTTTTCTTCTGACTTTCCGTATTCCATCTTCTCCCTTTTATATTAGATCAGGTGAGCAGGTGTTTTACTAGGAATAGGAGTAGCTTGATAGCACATTTTACCTTTTTTATTTTTCAGTACCAGCAATGGAACCCAGGGCCTCACACATTCCAGGCAGACCTGTGCTACTGAGCTATATGGCCGCCACATTTTATTTTTTCTTGGACACCTACCTCTTCCTCTTTCTGTCTTGGACACAGACCCTTGCTCTTCTCTCTGTGTTTCTCAGACCACCAGCACCTGCCTCCTGGAGAAGAACTGCTTAAGAATGCAGGGCTGGGGAGTGGGGCTCAGAGACAAAACATTTTCTGACATGTTTGAGACCCCGGGTTCCACCTCAGCACAGAGCTGTAGAGATGGAGATAGAGGCAGATGATAATGGTGGTGGCCCCAAGGTGGACTCAGTGTCAAAATCGACCCATTAGCAAGACCCTAGGTGATGTGAGTGAACTGCTGGAAGACACTTGAATCCTGAGGTTCACTACCCACCTGTAAGAAAGTGGCCTGTGGCTTTTTTGCAATGTATGTGCCAGGGCTTCCCTCTGACTCCATTAGTAAATGTGCTGAGCACTTCACTCTGTCACCTGCAGTCAGTGGCTAAGGCTTTTGACCTTGGTGCTGAGAGTCGGTAACTCCCACATTGTCCTTCCAAAGGCCTGTTTGGGGGACCACATGGCAGAATACACCTGCTTGGGGGCACCTGGACCATCTCCCTCATGTTACTCTGCTGGTAAAGATATGGTTCCCCCAGAAGTCTCCAAAGCAGGGCACTGGGGTAAAGTTCTTCCCCTTCGTCCTGGGTCCGTGATCCAAGAGAACTCGGTGTTTCCAAGTTCCAACACTCAAGAAGATGTTCCATCTGCTTCAGTACCTGTTGCCCTATGTTAACCTGTCCCAGTGGCTTTTGGCTGAATAGTGCTTCAAAGGAAAGGATGAGACAGGTGAAGATCCATTACTGGGCTTCTTTCCCCACTCACTGATACCAGATCTACATTTCCAGCAAGCTGGATGGCGTGCTGCTGCCCGTCACATGGTGTAATGAAGCTCGGTGATATTTGATAGGCTTTTCTGAGAAAGTACAATGGAGGTTCTGAGCCATTTCCTTAGTGCTGCCTGAAGCACGTGGGCCCAGTACAAAAGGACTCATTCCCCGCTGCAGCCACAGCCCCTGTGTGACCACCTGCATTATCCCTGTGGCCCCTGCCCAATCAGCCTCCCTCTGCCAGTTCTAAAGATCTCATGGATTCCGTCTCCCACAGTGACCTGGCAAGATGTTAGGAACTTATGAGGTATGCTACAAGACCTTAGAATTTCTCCTTTGCCTTTCCCTGCTGTTCCCAACCTTGGAGGTTGAGGTAAAAAAAAAAAAAAAAAAAAAGAAGAATTCCCTTGTCTCCTAAAACACCTGCTTTACTGGAAAAAAAAAAAAAAAAGAATAAAAAGCATAAAAGCATAAGATGAGAAGTGTTCCCCAAAAGCCACATTGGCATGTTATAATTTGAATCCACATTGTCTCTGCACCCCCACCCAGGAGAGGAGCCATGGTCTAGGCTTTTCATTCATGAAAGAAAGAGACAATGAGAATCCCATCTTATAATTGTTCTGAACTGTGGTGAAACAGATATTTCATCGCCAGCTCTTTATTGACAGTCCAGCCCCACTTCTGCTAGGACAGATTATCGCTGTAGCAGGGAGAGATTCACTCTCTGAGAATCGAGTTTGACAGCCTCTAGCTCAAACTCAGTCTACGAAACCCAACAGCATCGGATACCTTCGAGGGATACTTTGCATTCCACGGGAAGAGAAAAAGTGTCGTTTGCCTTAGAAACTGTCGCAGCCAGCCGGAGCACAGAGAGAGTGGCCGGCCCCTCCCTCAGCACGTTTAGACGCGCTGGAGGCTCCATCTTTCTCGTTCTGTTAGCAGAAGCTGCCTTCTGACGGCAGGGTCACCTTCAGAGTGCCCGCTCCTGCAGCCTTTCAAAGGCATTGGCATCCGTTTCTTCCTTTCACCTTCACAGCATCGTCTGCCCCTTCCCACGGCCAGTTATGATGTCCTGGTTTCGTAGATCAGGACCCTTCAAAGCCTGGAGCCCGGCTCAGCGAACCTGCCACTCCAGCCTGTCCTCAGCACCTGAGCTCCCGCTGGCGACTTTCTCGGGTTCCCTCAGGCGGCGCTGCTTCCTGTTAGGCACTGCGGAGTGGCCGACTCTGTCCCCAGCGCCTGCTGCTTTGGCTTCTCCCCTAAAATCCCCGCAAAAGTCCACTCTGCTTTTTCCTCTTCGACACATGAGATTCTCGGCCTGTGCATGGCTTGTAATTGACTTAGGACCAGGGAACCACGCAAGAAGAAGGAAGTCTCTAATTGTGGGAATTTCAGGAATTCACTGACAGGCAAATGACCTGCTGTCCCCGGTTCCTCCCGGTCTGTGTCTATGCAGGTCAGCATTAAAAATAGCCTCCCCCAGCCAGCGTGCCCGGTGTGCACCGGCTGTCACCGTCCACCTGCGTGTTATTGAAATTCACCTCCGTCGACAAAAGAACGTGGGCTGATAAAAATGGGTCCTGAATGGGGGGACACGGGGAATGACCTCTTTCTGCAGTCAACTGATAGCATGAAGTCACCATGGCCGAGCTCTGTGCACAACCTTCCCCGCTCTCCTTCTTTTTCTGCTTTAGCCCGAAGCAGCAAGCCAAGATGGCGGAGTACTGCCGGTTGATCTTCGGGGACGCTCTTCTCATGGAGCCCCTGGAAAAATACCCGGTAAGCAGGTTTGATGTCTGCCCTGGAAGAAAGGCGCAGGTTATTTATGACTGTGGTGGAGGGGAGACTTTCTTATTCCCTTCTCACGTTTCATTGCTTGTCATGATTAATGCCACTATCCGTGAACTCTGACCAAGAGGACCCCGGTAGTGGCCTCCGAGGGGGACGGAAAACACAGCCTGTCCCCCCACTCTTCCCCGCCCCCTCCCCGGCCTTGCCGTCTGATCTAGCTCAGTCCAGGGCACAGAATTCCCAGCAACCAGAGAGCTGGTCTTAGAGGACGGGGCTCTGCTTCTTGCCAAGGGAGGCTCGTGGGCACAGTAGGACCCGCAGGTGGCACAGTAGGACCCAAAGGTGACACAGGCATTTCGGAGCCCCCGCTCTCCAGAGGCGGCTGCTCTCTTTCTTGCATGCATCTTTGAGGCAGAACTCAGGCTTCTGTTGCCTTATGCCATCCTTGTTTGGGGCCACGGAAGCAACAGATATCCCAACGTAGCTTTTTCCCTGCTGGGCCCTTTGGCACAGTCCCCACATATCCTTCGGTGAGTTCACACCAGTCCGCGGACTCCTCGCGCATCCCTGAGGACAAGCGATGGGCGTTCGGGAGACTTCCCCAAAATAACCCTCCAGTAACGGCCAGCTCCGGTGCTGTCTGATACAGTATCCAAAAACCTCCTCCCGGGAGAGGAAATCGGCTTTTCCCGTTAGATGTGCAAACACGAAACAGCAGAAGGCTCGAAAGTGCGGTCGCTAGAACGTCAGGGCTGGCGGGAAAGGAAGCCATGGAGATGTGCGGCTGGGTCACCTCCCGGCAGGACGGGCCCTTGGCTGTTTGTAAGCTGCAGCTGAACAGGCTGCTAGAAAGCTCCTGGTTGATTTGACCACTTTGTCCAAGGAGGTGCGGGGCTTCCCAGCTCTCAACGTTCAGACCAAGGCCTTCTTTCTTGTCCTACCTCAAGACAGCTGGGTTTATCGGATCCATTGGAAAACTCCTGGAACTTACATAAATGATATTATGATTCTGCTGTTGCAAAATAAATGTACAGGAAGTAAAATACATCTTTGAAGTGAAAAAGAAAGAACTCTGACCCAGCCACCCCCTCCCGCCAAGATGGAAATGTAGGACGCACTTAGCATAGTTCACTAAGGCGTGAACAATTATCCGCATGTTCCCAACGCCCATGTGATTGCCCGGGATTCCAGGAAGGGCTGCAAGAAAGGACAGGTTTTGAAATAAACACTGTGCTTTTCTTTTTTCAGCTGGAATCTGGAGTTCCTCTTCCAAGCCCCATGGATTTAATGTATAAGATTTTGGTAAAAAACAAGAAGAAATCACACAAGTCCTCAGAAGGAAGTGGCAAAAAAAAGCTCTCGGAACAAGCATCCAACACGTATAGCGACTCCTCCAGTGTGTTTGAGCCCTCATCCCCAGGAGCCGGTGAGGGGGTGGGGCTGTCACGTGGGCGTGAGCAAATGCTCTTCTAAAAGTAGCTTGGAGGAACTTGGAGCTCCTCTACTCCAGTACAGGTTGAAAGTGCGCTGGCTTCCCGTGCCGCTGCAAGCTCAGTGTTTAAAAGTCTACAGATGCTGTTCCTTGAGTTCTGTGTGTCCTGAGGCCCACGAGGATCTCAGGGGCTCCGGGCAAAGTGTCCGCAGGACTGTGTTCCTTTCTGGAAGTTCCAAGGAACAGTTTCTTTCCTTGCTTTTCTGGCTTCCGGGGCCACCTGCGCGCTGGGGCTCAGGGCACCCTTGCCCGTACCAAGCAGGGATGCTGACTCTCCCTGGCATCCCTCTGTGTGTGCCCGGAGAGGTCCTGTGCTGGGAGAGACCCGAGGCCCCACCTCCCGTAACCCAGCTCAGCCAGCTCGTATGGTTATTGGTTGAGCCTCTCTTGCAAAGTCCTTTTTATTTTTCTCAGGATGTGAACGTTCTGGGAGAACATTATTCTGGCTTTTATGTTAGCTGCATAATCTCTAGGATGACCACATGATTTTCAGCTTCTTGTAGGACCAAGGGCAAGATACTTACTAGGCATTGTCATTGTTGACTTACTGATCAGTTCTGGGTGTCTTAATATTTTGTATCTTACAGAACCTTTTGACAGTAGAGGAAACTTCAGTCTTGACAGTAGGAAGTTTTCTATGAAAAGTTTCACCTTGAGCCGGGCATAGTGAAGGATGCCCATCTCCCTGGCATTCTGAGCAGTTAGGCAGGGGGATCCCAACCAGGGCAGTCTGGTAACTTAACAAAAGAAAAAAAGAAAAAGTGGACAGGTGTTGTAGCTCAGTGCAAAAGCTGTGGGCTCAGTCCTCAGTACTGTCCACAGAAAGGAGTGAAAGAAAGACAGTTTAACTTTGGGGACTATGGAGCTTGGAGGTAGAACACTTGCCCAGGAGCACAAGGCCTTGGGCTCTATCCTCAGCCAAACTACAATGGAAGGTTAACATCAGAATAACTAGTTTGAAAAAATGCTTGGCATATCTACAAAAGCTGAACACAGGCCCTATGTGCTCTAAAAATTCCACTCCTAGGTAAACACCCAGCGAGGTTAGGAATGTGTACCATGCACCTTTGACTTACAAACTCAATAGGTTCCCAAGGGATGGTTGTAATTTAAGTCATTACAGCTGAGGTCTGGATGTTTACCTGGGAATATGTGATAATTGACAAGAGGAAGACAAATCTTCCATTAACCTAATTAACCTAAGTCATTTGTACATCAGGGTGGTCATAACTTGTGGGTTGCCTATATCTACATTTTCCAAGAGATGTGTACATGAACTGCTAAAAGCAGCACTTTTAAAAAATGGTCAAATACTAGAAACCAACCCAGTTTCAACAAATTAGCTGTAGTATATTCTGACGATGGAATACTGCATGGACTCCGTAGAAGAAAGCATAGACTTCATGACTCCATTCATGTGAAATTCAGAAGCAGACAGAGCTAATCTGTGCTGCTAGAAGCCTGGATTTTAGTTAGTCTTGGAGAGGAAGTATCCAGAAGAGAGCCTAGAGGCTTTCTGAAAGCTGATTTATATTGTGTTTCTTTGTTTCTTATTGTATATACTGATTACTTAGATATCTGGTGAAAATTCACTGCACTGTAAAATTTTACACATGATCTATACAGTATTTTCCAGATTTCTATCACAATTAAACTATTTTAAATCATTCTAAAAATGGAAAATATAAACTCTAAAGCAATCAGAAAAATAATAATTGAGCAAGACTCTGATGTGTTCCGCCTTCTGTTTTTGTGTCCTAATTGCCATTTGCTTTGATTATTCAAATCAACGTCCTTATCAACAAACATTATATCATTCTTTGAGAGGGTTCTGTTTTGTAGCTCTTCAGTGAGCATTTCAAACACCATTATACAATTCTGATCCATTCTTCAAAGACAACTTTCGATCTCAGTAAGGATGCTCTTTTTGAAGTTGTGAAATGATTATGGTTACAAACTCTCAACGGTGAATGTGATCCTACCGTGTATATAAAATGAACCAATAAAATCAGTTAAAAGAAAGCCAGCTCTCTGCTAATGAGCCCCATCCCCAGAAAGCTACCCGGCAAACCCTCCTTCCTGGAGGGTGGGTGCGTGTTTCTTCTGCCATCTGCCTTTTCAACCCCCAGTTCTCGCCTTCTCATTAAATGGATGCATAATACAAATAACAGTTTCTACAGGCAGTGAACATCATTGCTTAATACAGAGAAAGAGCAGCAATCTGTTAGCAATTCAGTAGATTTCCTAAGCTAGTCCGGAGTCTGTTGTGCAATCATTATTTATTTCAACGGAAATTTTGGGACATTTTAATATGTAGGTAGGCCCCAGAACAAAGAGCACTGCTAATTTGCCACTCGGTGGGTAGACATTTGCAGTATTAGGAACTCAAGGAACTTGAAAAACATGAAATGGATCTTATTTCAAAGCTAATTCACTTATCATGGCCAGTATGAGCCATATGCCTTTTCAGGAATCTGTCCAAAGGCAGCACACTTGTCTTAAAGAACTAGGGTCAAAATTTTTAGTTTAATTTTTAATAGTTCAATAACATTGCATCCAGGTCCCTACAAAGACTTTGGAGGGAACTTTGTAAATATATAGAGTTACTACAAATTATTTTTCAAAATAAAGTTTAAAAATTTAAAAATTGTCAAGAAAAAAACTAGGTTCTTCCTCTTATAAGTTAAACAAGAAAAATTCTTTCTTTCCCACATAAACCAAACAATGACCTGGCTGGGTATTTGGAAGGGCTGCTCTATAGCTGTGCTGGATGAAACATTTTGGAGAAGACTCTGCCAAATAGTTCTCTTTTTTTTCAGATTATTTCATTAAAAGAATCCCCTCTCTGATTAAAGACATAATAAAAATAAGAACTTCAGGCAGAATTTGGATTATAAAAGTACTTAAGTGGCAACTTCCTGAATGTACATGTCAGTAATAAAATGAGGAACACTTTCTATTTAAAATAAAATTGATTCACTTTATTGATGCAATATTGGCCTCATAAAGTGATTTTACGAGACTTTCTTTAACAGGTCATAAATAATAGCCTTTGTAGGTCCCAGAAATCTATTTCCTCTAAAGATCTTTCATGGATGCCTTACTCACTGCTATCATTCAGTAACTGATTGCATGTCGTCATCCAAATGAAAGTGTGTATAAGCTTCTTGGGAGGCACAGCTACGGGTGCCTTGTCATGTCTGTGGACTGAAGGGGGACATTTAACTAACTTTAGGAGGCTGAGGGGGAGGCAGGTTTCTGGCACGACCGGATGCCTCCTTTTCCAGACAACACTGCCATCTACTGGTCTGATTGTGCTAATACGGTAGTTCCATCAGTTTAGAGTTACACGTTTACTTTGGACCTGCAAATATTTTTACGTACTTGGGTCAGACTAAAGCAGAGAGTGCTGCTGTGACTATTCTTTCCTGGAAAACTGTCCATTAAGCCTTGGAATGAGGAGAAAACATCCATTGAAATGAGTGTGGACTGGCTAATACTAAGCCAAATTAGGTCTAAGTTAGATTTTTCAAGCGTAACGATTTCAAAGTGTTTACCCATTTACCTTGCCCTTTTAAGCAGACTCTAAAATCTGTGATTGTTCAGATGATCAGGCATGTATGGGTCAGTTTGCAGGCACCTTGGTCGTGATGTGTATTTTCCAGGCTCCATAGCCATTTTGCTGCCTTTGCTCTGGAGCCCTGCCCTGGTCCGTGACTTCTTGGATTGGTGAGAGGTCCTCACGGCCCGTGGAAAGGTCCAGACAAAGGCACCGAGCTTTGAAGCGGCCCAGCAGTGCCTCGGAGTCGGGCGAGGAAGGAGAAAGAGAGACTTCATCGGCATTAGCATCATAGGAACCATAAGCCACTGAAAAAGTTATATATAAGGTCCCAAGTTCCAAAAACATCTGGGAAAATAATGTTAGGACAATTCTTAGAGAACTTGGACATTCTAAATGATACTTATTCACAAACAAAGTTTAGAAAACTCTATATTAAAATGTCAGTATAGTTCTCCATGACTTAGGAAATTTAGGTCTCTGAAAAACACAATTTCAAAAACCCCAAATCCATTTGACACAGAACGCCTTAATCAGTTTTTTTCTTTGGCTGTATGTTGTTGTAAATGCCTTGAGCTTCCACGTTAACGTCGTGAACTGTGATTAAAATTTGACAGGCGAAGCTGACACAGAGAGCGATGATGATGATGATGATGACGACTGTAAAAAGTCTTCCATGGACGAGGTGGGTGTCCAGGTCCCTGCGCTGGGCAAGGGCTTGGCAGACTGACAAGTAGCCTGTAGGACGCATCACGTGGTCCCTTTCTGCCATCTAGTGGCCACAAGAGTAAATGCATGGCGAGCAACTACTGACTTTTTTTTCCAAGTCCATAATTGTAGTTTTTTTTGTTTTTTGGTTTGTTTGTTTTTTTAATTTTTAAAACTTTTTATGCATTGAATTTGTAGGCACATTTTAGGTACACATCCTGTTCTATTCTCTGGGATTTTGAACCTGTGCATGATATAATTCAGTTCTTGTGGTGTTTTTGTTTGTTTGTTTTGTTTTCTATTTCCCTTCTACCCTCTATTTACAAAAGCTTTGTTTCTTTTTTTTTTTCTTCGTCCTCATTTTGTTTTGGCCACAATACAGAGAAGAATATAGAATTTAGAGAAATATTCAGACATAGTAATGACTCTAGTGCCACTGTTGTGGTTGGGAGGGTGAAAGACACCAACCGAACAGTGTAAGCCCTGCCATATGCCATCTGGTCAGAAGTATTAACTGCACAGGATTGAAGTCAGGCAGAGGTAGGTCAGTGAGCACTCGCAACCCTTAGCAGAAGTCCTGGTGAAGACAAATTGTACTAGTCTAATTTCAAATGTGTTAGCGAGTCTATCTCCATCTTGGTAACATTCCCATTTAAAAATACATCATAATAAGATGCTCCTACTTAATGTTCTTTTTCTTCTTTTCCCTCTGATGTGCTCTAGTGTTCTGGGCTTTATTTTTTCTCTTCATAAATTTCATCTTGACTTCCAAGAGGAGCACACCAGTCTGGAGATGTAGCTCAGCGGTAGATCACGTATCGCACGTGAGGCCTGGGCCAGACCCCAGAACTGCAGAGCAGAAAAATGCAGAGTAGAGAGGATGTCCGTAAACTGTAGTTTGTGGTAGCCCTGACTTCTGATAAGAGGCTTTACCTGATGACTCAAGTCTGCATGTCCAACCAGAAGAAAACTATCACACTGTTGTTAATATGTGCGAGAGAATGATTTCAACTTTTTTGTGAATGATGCAGAATCATTGTACTAAAACTGTTTTACTAATTGAACAGTTAAACCTATGAAAGAATATTTCCCAGTTGATATTTCACCTAAATATTGCTACCAGAGGTTCAGAAAAGGGGAAAACTCAAGTCTTCTTGGTTTTTCTTTTCTAAAAATGAAAGAAAATATCAGATCATTCTACAGAGCCTGTCTTGCACCACTACGGCAGGACTCCTTTCTGCATTATTGAAAACAAAGTAATATGTAATAATAGCTAAACCAAGCTGAGAGTTCACTGTTTCAGATATTGTTTTTAACTCCATCATATCAATTACCCCTGTTAATAATCACAAAAACTCTATACACTTTAAGGACTGATTTTAAAAATTGCTAAACTAAAGCACAGAGCACTTAAGGCACTTGGTCAAGAGCTCAACCTTCTAGCAGGTGGGCTTGGGACTGAAGAGCACATGACCTCGCTCTAGAAGCTCCGGAATGAACCCGACACTCTACTGTGCTCCTGGAGTTACAAGCACAAAGGGAGATTAGAAATGGGTGGGGTCAGGAAGAAAAGCACTTGTTGGCCCACATCAGCCCATCACCACAAAGCACTGTAGTTTTACCACCAGAAGCTGAAGTCTATCCAGCAGTCGCCTCCACCTCTGACTGTGCCATCTTTGATTTACTCCCCATAGACATCAGCTGTGAGTTCTCTGCTGTCACGACGCCCGTGCTTCTCACAGATGAACCCCTGTGCACCTCCCCATATTACAGTGCAGGCTCCTTGCAGCCCACGGGGCTGGGGACGCTGACCACAGACCAGGCCTCACCACAGCCACCATGCACCTCTCACTCTCACCTTGGCCAGATGAGACCTCTAAGTGGAAAATCTGCAATCAGAAAGGTCCCCAAACCCAAATTTACACCCTGTGAAACATCGTTTCATGGACAGAATTATGTAAAGTGTTGGATGCAGTTACTTTCATCTCATGTGTGAGAAGCATTTCAAACAAATGAACTTCCTGTTTAGACCTGGCCCCATCCCCGAGATGGTGTGTGATGTGTACAAAATATTCCAGAACCTGCAAAACTCTGAAGTATGAATGACATCTGCTCCCAGGTTCTTTGAATTTGGGATCTTTCTCCTGCCTTGCTTTCTCTTTCCCTGTAATACATTTTTCACAGCAATAATCTTTTTCAGAAGAAAAGGGAGAGATAGTTTCTGTTGTCTTGAATCTTATGACCATTTTCTTGGAAAAACCCCCTTATAATGTCATGCTGGCTCTGAACATGTCTCTTAATTTTTTTAATCTTTATTTCTTGTTCCAGGGAACTGCAGGGAGTGAGGCCATGGCCACAGAGGAGATGTCTAATCTGGTGAATTACATTCAGCCAGTCAAGTTTGAATCATTTGAAATTTCAAAAAGTAAGTTTCCCTTGGAGAAAAATGTATGGTAGAGTAGGAAAGTGGATGTATTTTAAACACATGGTAATTAGATCAAAGAATGTCACCCTGACAAGAGCTATTCTGCCTTGAACACCACATGGGTAGAATATCTTGGTACCCACACACGTATTTAATCACGAGAGCATTCTGTACCATTTCCACACCATCCTCCAGGGGCTGCAGGCCACACCTGGTTATCCAAAAGATATTCAACCTACCTGCAGTGTGCTGAGAGCTTTAAATTTGATTTTTGTCTGTGACAATATAAAGGGTCCATCAATTAATTGTACAAAAACAGTATTAAACTCTCCGTTCCTCAGAAAGGAAGCAGGAGAGACTTCATTGACTCAAAGTAGAACCACTTCACCCAGATTTCATTTGTGCAGTGCATGCTGTGTGTTTAGGAGGATACTTCGTATGTTTTCCTCTCATTTCTTTTCACGTCAGGAGTGAATACTGTCTACACGTATGTATGGGCTTTCCTGTACATCTAGAAGGCAGTCTGTTCACAGAAGAGCACCTTCTATTTGCATGAAGTATGAGACACTATCCGGCTGAGAGACTAAGACAGTCCTTGGGACTTACTAACTGCTTCCAAGGAGGTACTTTTAAAACTGAAGTGTTGCTAACTGCAGCAGCCTGGGGGAGATGTGGCTTTGTAGATATGTCAATCTCCAAGCTTCCCTGAATCCCCTCTCAAAACATATTAAACTCAGAGGCCTAGCGAGGCGACAGGGATTACTGGAAGGAAGATGAGATCAGAGCATGTTATATGCAGGTTCAAAACTACCAAAATGAAAACCATTAGTCTGCATAACTTAGATGTATTAATAAAAATGTGGACAGAATCCAAGCCTCTCTATTACATGTTTACATTTATATAACTTTATACAGAGACTCCTGACTTGGTGGTGGAGTGATGTCTAAATGGTTGAAAGGAGGACCTTCCCTCCAACAAAGTTTGTATATAAAGATTTCAACATATGTACCCCTGAGTTATTCAGTTTGGAACATCCTAAATTAGCTGCTTTTCCATGACTGTAACTTGTACTGATGGCAAGATGAGTTTTCCTAACTCACTCGTGAGGAATCCTGGAACCCCATTTGGACAGGCTCAGAGTTAGACACAAGCATTCCATTCCCTGCATTTCATGTCAGATTATCAGCTGTTATCAGAAAAAGGGTCCTGAGCATATCTTATGAAGTCCTCTTCATTTTGATTAACTTTAGTACACAAGCATGCTTAAAAGAATGATTCCCTTGAACACAGATTTATGAAAGACTAAAGTAAGAGAAGCCAGAGTTTCCTAAAAGTAAACTGGAAAAGGTGGTGAGATGGGTAAAGGAAGACTCTGGGCTGATTCAGAGAAGAATGAGGTTTTAATTTTGGAAGAAGGAGACAAACAGGGATGAATCTTCAAAGGTTACTAGACACTCAAGATCTATCCTCCCACTCCGAAGGACACTTCTCTGGGCATAACCAGTGGTTTCGAAGTGGGAAGATCGTGGAGCAAAGGTTTGACTCTGACTCTCTCTAGCCTGACGTAACTTTGATTTTCCTCATTGTAACTGAAAGCTTGGGGTTCACCTTCAGAATGTTCCCATAACACCTTTGTGTTCAAGAAAGTTGAGTTCTTGCACTGCAGATTTAGCTCCAGGGCTACCGCGCCTACCTGGAGAACACAAGGGCCAGCGTTTGGTCCCTGGTACCACACACGCACACACACACACACACACAATAACAAAAGCGCAAACAAAAATCCCAAAGAATGTTGAGATCTGTAGTGCATTCAGCTGTCTGCCCTTTGTTCTTTACCACACGATGGATGGCACCGGATTGGAGAATTTCTAAGGATTTTTCTGCTTTAAAATACCATAATTCTGATGTGACATTAACTATTAGAGATTAAGACAAAGGGACAGTGTGAGTGAAACAGCACAGATATCTTTTGCTGTGACTTTGGTTAATCTCCAAAAATCACCTCAAGAATCAATCTAGCTGGACTGAGATCAGATATTCCCACAGATGCTTCACTCTTTTGACAAAACCATCTCAATTGCCACACCATACTAATCTAAAATTCATTCATTACTCTGAATTACATAATCAATAAGTGTGTCTCACCCAAGCGGTAAATACCAGAATAGCCATTAGCAAGAATTAGCTTTTGTAACAGATTAACATGTCAATGGAAAAAAATTTGTATGAAAGTTGAGAATTAATTACCTTCAACCTCTTTGAACATTTCCTTATTTCTTTTATGTTATAATTTATAACATTGTGTTTTATTTGTCGCCTTCTTTTTTGTTGTCCTTGAACTCAGAAAGAAATAAAAGTTTTGAAATGTCTTCCTTTGTGGAAACCAAAGGACTTGAACAACTTACCAAGTCTCCTGTGGAATTTGTAGAGTATCCTTGATTTGACGGGGCAAGTGCCGAATCAACACTACTGAGGGTGGGTGAGCGAGATGGGAAAAACAGCTGGTTGACCTGGGGAGTGTCAGAACTGTGCTGAGAGGAGGGAAAGCCTGTGGAAAGGAGAGCTGGCCTTGGGGCTCAGGAGGCCAGATGACAGGACCTCCCACACCAGCAAGCTCGGAAGCAGTTTGCTTGGTCTTGATTTTCCTCATCTGTGAATAGGGATAATGCTACTAGCTTCAGGATTTGCTGTTATGTGTATAGCAAGAGTACATCTACTTCACACACACAAAGATGCAGCACACACACACACACACACACACACACACACACACACACACACGCATGCACCCACTCTCTTTACCTCTGTATCAATGATAAAGAGGACCATTTTGTTGGTGGTCACATTTCCACAGAAATGAAGTGAGGGAATTTCAAAAATAGCTGTTCATAAGGGGTATCTGATAGCTCTGTTTTTTGTTATGGAAGTTGAAAGAAAAAAGTATTTTGCCTCAGAAATTAAAAAAAAAAAAGAGAGAGAGCTGTTTGTGTTACCAGCTTTGGCCAAACAGGATGACCGTCCTCTCACACCCCCTCCTGCTGCTGTCTTTGGCCACGGACAGTATCCTTCATGCCACCCTCAAAATCACATTGGCCTTGATGCAAGCACCTCTGCTGCCTCGTCCGTTCTTCTGTTTCCATCCTTGTGCACAAGGTTCTGCAAAGCTGATGTCATATTTATGTGATGCTGCACAATTTGTTCCGTTTATTTAAAAAGCTTTTTGTACATTTCAAACATGAACCCAATGTGATCGTCAGCACTGACATGATTTCCCCAGTGGAGGCAGGGGAAAGCAGCTTCCCGGTCAGTATTATTAATGGATCATTTTTATAATTGCATTCGATACTTAACATGATGGTCCAGATATAACAAAATGCAGCTTAGCAGGATATATCCTAAAGGAACGCGTGTGGATTCATCCAACTACATGCCCCAGCTCTTCTGGAACGCCGGCTGTCAGATGGTGGCGCTGAATTTCCAGACAATGGGTAAGTGCCCAACCCAAGCTCAGCCCCGTTCTGCCTCTTGGCCCCACTTCCGCTGGGTGAACCACCCTCGCCCAGCTGTGGGAGAAAACTGTCAGGCTTGAGTGGAAAAAATCTCGTGAAGGGAAATCAAAGCAAAAATTGAGAAAATTTGCTTCAGGAGTGGTAAAAAGTCATCATTTCTACAATTCTTGAATTATTTTTCAAGCAAAGAGGAATACTGTTAAAAGTATGATCACAGTCATAGGCAACCTGTACCTTGGCAGAATATCTCTTGATTCTTCTGTTTTTCTTCAGTCCCTTCCCCTTTGTTCAACCCTTCCCCCTCCTCATCTGCAAAGGCCCACTTTCCATTTTCCCCTGCTATTCTCATTCTTTTTCTGTTTCAGTTTCTTCCCTTTCCTCTGTCCTTCCCTTGTTCCTCTTCCCATTAGAACATTTTTCTACCTCTCAATAGCTATCTTTTTAAACCAACATGAAATTCTTTTAGAGAACATGGACAATCCAAACCAGTATCAAGAAAACCAAATTCCAGGAATGTTACAACCCCATGACTCAACACCATTAACTTTGGGGTTGATACTACGCTCATGATTTTGTCTGTAATGTACTTTTTCATATAATTCTTTTGGGGAGCATGTTTACAACATATTTAAATGCTAAACAGAAAAGGCTACATATTGAGCACAGTTCACAATTCACTGACCATCTGTTTCCTATCACTGGATGGTATTATTCCCCTTGTAACACATTACTTTGATTTTTATTCAGGTTGGACATTTTAAATATTTCCTTTTTAGGTATTTCTGCTAATGGGGTTGCATATTCTCACTACAAGGATTATTGTCTATTTGGCTTTTGCCTTATAACAACCATTTTAATAGTAAATAATATGTTAACAATTATTTTGTGAAACAGGGGAAAATGTATTTTATGGAATAGAGTGGAACAGTACTTCAACTGCTGACAGCACCTACCTTACCCAACCGTCAGTTCTGTACTCACCCCTACTTCTGTCCTGATGACTTTTGTTTGTAATATAACTCATTTAAATTTTTCTTGGTATATACCTTGAGTGACATCAATGCTTTTTTTTTACTCTAAAAATTATTCCATTGAACTGGAATTGCAGTACAATAGAGGTTATCTTTTTTGTTAATTTGAACCTAGTTTTTCATTTTATATCCTTTCTATTAGTTAGTCTACCTTCTGATCCAAGAATTCACTACATGCATTATGTTTTAGAATGTACCTCGCTTACTACCCAGAAGGATCAGTTTGCCTTCATTGCTATTAATTTTTTTTAGTTCTTTTGTTGATGGCTGGTAAATTCTATTCCAAATAAATTTAGTTGAATTGGAAAATGTTTCCCCCACCATTATAAAAAAAATTTGATTAAAGTCACATCAAATTTATAAACTTCATCTGAATAAATCTGTTTTAAGATTTCCTGCTACAAAAAAGTAAGGAAACAAATTTTATGTATGTGGGGGGGTGGTAGGGTGGGTAAGGCTAGGGGAAAAAATGAGAATTAAGATGTGTCTTATACTGGGACAAATCCCCATTATGGAGTGTAATCATGATGTGTATATTTAATGTACCAATAAATATTTTTTAAAATGAAAAAAAAATATTTCTTGCTACCAAGAGAAAGTTTTTTCACTTGAGTATTTTATATTAACTCTCTCTCTCTCTGTTTCTGTCTCTGTCTGTGTCTCACTCTGTGCATCTCTCTCTTCTCTCTCATTCCTCTCTGTCCCTCTATCATATATTTTACCAGATTGTTTTTGGATATTGTTATTTGTACATTTCTTTTAAAGATAAATATATTTTATTAATGATCATCTTCTTATGCTCTTCTATAAGTCTATTTTGCCTGTAGATTCTAAGGGCTTTTTCAGATACACAGATGCATGAAGTTAATTCCATCTACATTCTCCACCTGCTTATCAGTTTGGATGGACCACTCTAGAGTGATGTCAAACATTACTCTAGTGGTTGTCTTTGTCTTCTCATAGCAATAAGAATATTAGTGTGTCATAAGACAGGATGTTGGTCCTGAAATTTTTGTTTAATATCCAAAAGAACTACATACACTCATCCTCATTAATAGCCTTTTAGCAATTCATGTTAAAAGTTATTAAATGTCTATTGGACATCACTTGGGATGATTAAGTTTATCTCAACTTACTTTAATATAATCAATTGTGTTAATTATTCTTATAATGTGTAATGATTCCTTTGTTCCCAGGATAAACTCTGCTTTCTCCTTGTATGTTATGGTTTATAATACACAATTTACTAATGCAATTTTGTAGGCTTTGGTTATTAACTTTTCAAACATGATGAATTTATTACTTTGCTTTTAAAATTTGGATATCACAATCATTTAATGAAATGAGAGGTATTTCCCAGTATTTTTGCTGCTCTTAAATTGATTTAAGTGGGACTTTGAGATAATTGAATCATTACTTATTCATTATTCATATTAACAGAAAAAAAATCTTGTCACAGATAATATAGAACAATTGAAAGATTCCCGGTGACTGTAAGCTATTTGGGGGGTTACGGTGCTAAGCCTAGATCCAGGGCCTCCTGTGTGCTGTCCCTGAGCCACACCCCTAGCCCCTAAACTGACCACTTTTAAACTTAGCAATTGCAGTAGTTGTGGTTATTCATTTGTTACACTGGTTATTAGGAAAATTCTGACCAGGAACCTTTGTCCTTTGAAAAGAGTCAGTGTGTAATTGGTTATTCATAGTAAGTAATCACCACAATGCAAATTTTGAGAGTGTTAGTTATAAAATAAGTAGTTACAATATCTTGTCTTATTGAGGTATATTGATGATGGGCCTCAAAAATTAGTTCAGAGAATAAAAATTGGTTTAGGCTTTCTGAAGGGCTTTTAAACAAGATTTCCTAAAAGAGCTTTTCTAATATGCACATCTTTTGATTAGAAAGTCTACTCATATAAACAACACTGATTATGTTCCTTAAACTATTATATGCAGTGATTAAACATAAAAGAAACAAAAGTTATCCAGTGAGAGGACTGGTTACCTACATTTACTCAAGTATATCTATATTTAAAGGAACTGTATACAATTGTTAAGGGAGAAAAATATTTAATGAAATGGACGTGCTGTGTGCAAAAATATATTTGAAATAGAAAAACAGATAATAAACCAAACTATTGCCAATATTATCTCTGAATTTGCAGATTGTAGCTGAATTCTTTTTTTAAATCTTTGTTTCCTATGTTTTTGTAATGTAGGAAAATACTATTTCCTAGAACATAGTCAAAAAGTGATTTTTTTTTTTTGCGAAGAACAGTTACAGAAGTGGACTGAGGTAGAGTCTTGTTTTCTCACATGGAGTATAAGTGAATTCATGATGTTGTCTGTGTTGTTGACACTCAGATTTGGCCATGCAAATCAACATGGGGATGTACGAATACAACGGGAAGAGCGGCTACAGATTAAAGCCAGAGTTTATGCGGCGGCCCGACAAGCATTTCGATCCATTCACAGAAGGCATTGTAGATGGGATTGTAGCCAATACATTATCTGTCAAGGTAGGTGCAGCTGTCACAAGCTTGTCCTTACAAAACGTTTGACTGTCATTCACTCTACATGAAGGAGCAGCTCACTCATTGAAGGTTTAATAACTAGCAAAAGCACTACTTTCTTCATGTGTTCTTCTGCACTGGAAGTTTACGCAGGCCTCATGGATGAGATAAAAGGCTGAACTGGGTTCTTCATATGATCATAATCACATGCTGGATCGTGCAAGTGAAATGCTAGAACCCACCCTGTCAGCGCTCTCTTTTGTTGTCAATTCCCTGCGATGAAATCTATGGGAGAATCATTGACCTAATTGGGAATGAGCTGACTTCCTGCAACCCCCAGACCCCACCCTCCACTGCTTGCTATTAGTTCTTGGCAAAATTAGAGGGAAAAAAAAAAAAACCTCACTCAATAAGTTATTAAATATTGAACAAAAGCTTTCAAGTTATTATAGCATGGCTTTTTAATATCTCACTGTATTCAGGGATTTCGAATGTCATATTAATAATCTAAAAGTGTTACTTTATTAAATATGTATCTGATCCTGAAATTTAATTCCAAATGATTTTCTTCAGTCTCTGAAGTAGATGTTACAGCAGATATAGTTTTTAGCTATCAGGAAATATTTTTATTACTGTGAAAGGGAAATTCTTTTTTATAAAAAGCTTTTTACATGTATTATGTAAGACTTTTGGCTGCTGAGGCTAAAACTCCATCTTCTTTGCATTTAGACTGTGTCATTTAGATTACATTTAACTGAATTAACACTGGAACTAAGGAACTGTTTTACTGTGTATAAATGTAGTTTACCTTTACATGAGCCATTCAAAAAACTAAGTGAAAAAGGCTCTGTGAAAGTTTCACTAATGTCTATCTGTGCTAAGCAATCCAGGCCCTTTTTATGCAAAAACTATGACTTTACAGCAAAGACTTAAAAATAAAATTGTAATGAGAGAGCTTAACAATGACATCTTTTGAAGTTGTTTCAAGCTATATGTAGAAAAAATGAAATCAGCAGAATCAGAGTTTCGCAGTTATAGTTATTAGTAGTTAGAAACATGCTTTCCGCCAGAGGTGTTTAATTCCTGTCTCCTGTGATGGAGATAAACTCATAACCATTGTACAGTGATGCAGTGCTACTTTTAGAAACCTTGCCTACTGTTAGACCTGAGTCAAACTAATAACATTTCTACCTTGTTTACAGATTCACTTGATTTTGTACATTTTCTAGTTTATTCATTTTGCTTTGAAAAAATCTGTCACATTGTAACCAATGATAAAATGACAGAGAAGGAAATAATTGAGGCCAGAAAGTGTAACTTCCTGCTTCCAGCCAGACCATAGGACCTGCTCTAGAGTTGTCCAAAAATGGCCCTGACACTTACTTGGCAGTGAGTCAATACAATGGGATGTAGGACCCCAGTGTGAGTTCCCAAGTCTATTCTAGAACTGCAATGTCCACACCGGAAGATCACAACAAAGACACAACTGACCTATCTGAGCTGCATCTTGGGTGCAGAAGTAATGACCATGGCAGGATGGACTCACTGCCAATCACATAGCCCAGGTTCAGTGGGGTTGGCCCCCCAGGTGACAACTGCTGGGACTCCCCTCTAGTGTAAAGGCAGAGAGACGTCCTTTTGGTCTCCATGAACCTTTTGGCCAGTGATGGACCCCTCCAAGTCTGGAAATTGCATTAGAAACAAAGAAATGCAGACATGGAATGGATGTATGAATGTGTAACCTTAAAATCTCTTTTAACTCTGTGGTATTGATTAATTTTGCAGCTAGACACAAATTACCCACAATTTTATACATGGTTTCCTAGGTGAGGCTTCTGAAGTTATCAGAAGCCAGTCTTAATGGAGTCTGTGGACATTTATTCCTCCTATCCCTCTATGTCTTACTAAATGACAACTAATCTTACCATTTTTAATATTCCTCTAGCAGCTCTTTAAGTGAAAACTAAATCATATTTTTTCTCTTACTCCCTTTTTGGCTTTTCTTGTTCCATTCACCATCAGCGCTTGCCCCTCTGTACCCCTGACGTCTGTGTTACTCATGTACCAAGACTCCCTTTTTTATTGTTTTCCAGATTATTTCAGGTCAGTTTCTTTCTGATAAGAAAGTCGGGACCTATGTGGAGGTGGATATGTTTGGTTTGCCTGTAGACACAAGGAGGAAGGCATTTAAGACGAAGACATCCCAAGGAAATGCTGTCAATCCCGTCTGGGAAGAAGAGCCTATTGTGTTCAAAAAGGTGGGTCTTGTATTCTTGACCAGACAATGTAACTATATTTTCCAGATGTGTGATGCTGAGGAAAAGGAAATAAGCAAATGCAAGTTATACAAATTAGTTATACAAGTTATAAGCACTCATAATTTGAAACCATGCTATTAAATGCATAATGAATATGCTCACTATGTTTGCACAGGAAACTCTTCTTTCTCACTTTGAAATTGTACACGTAGGAAGAAAATGTTCCATTTTGTACAAATGCCTGCCTGAAGCAAGGTGATAAAGTACAGACAAAGCCCTGTTTCTGGTGGTCTATGTCTTTTTCCTTGAGAAATTAACTTACAGACCAGATAGATTAATTTCCATCTAAATTAGCTAAGTAAAAACTTCTACTGTGCTACAAAAAATGAGGGTCAATGATAGAATCCATCTTTGGACATCATGTTTTTGTGACCAGGAATGTTTTTAATGTCCTCACAGGTGGTTCTTCCTTCTCTGGCCTGTTTAAGGATCGCAGTGTATGAAGAAGGAGGTAAATTCATTGGACACCGGATCTTGCCAGTCCAAGCCATTCGGCCAGGTACGGATGGTGTGGTGAGACACTCCTTATCAAAGTTGCAGAGGAAATAACCGTTGCCTTCTGTGATTATTAAAGAATGATACCATGTAGTAAGGGGTGTCAGATTATTTACTTAAATCTGTCAGTTTCTTGTTTTAGTGACAGATTGTAGTATTTTACTTGTCACAATAATTATATGGAACAAGTTATCTGAAAGCTTGCATACAAAAGTTTATGTCTGTCATGCAATCTGTGGCCTGCCAGGGTGGATTAACCTGTTTTTCAGCCCTATAACAAGTATACCTAGGCAAAACACTTTGGTTTAGAAAAGAAATGCATTAATTTAGTTGAGTTTTGGAGGGTGAAGTCCAAGTTCAGTCCCCTGTCTCTTTTGCCTGTGGTAAGGACCTCACTGTAGTGATATCACAGGAGGAGTATGTGTGTGAGAGTCAAAAGTCACCTTTCCAGACAGGAAGCTAAGAAGCTAGGTAGGGCCCAGCTTGCTCTTTCAGTAGAATCCTCTGTGAAGTGCTCACTCAGAACTTGCTCAGTGCTTTCCCAGGGCTCAAACCAGTGACCTACAGGCCTTCTCTCGGCTCCACCTCTCTCTCTCTCTCTCTCTCTTTTTAGGTTTTTTTTTTTTTGAGACAGGGTCTCACTTTGTAATTCAGGTTGGTCCTGAACTCAGCAATCCTCCTGCCTCTACCTCCCAAGTGCCGGGATCACAGGTATGAGCTACCACCCCTTGCACTGTAGTATGTGGTGCTGATTGCTGGTGGGCATGAGTCTCCATGCTTGGCATTGTTGTATGTGGTTACCTGGGATTGAACCTGGGACCTTGCATTTGCAAAGCAAGCACCAGAACCACTGAGCTAAATCCTCCCAGCCCTTGGCTCCACCTCTTAAAGGGCCCACCCTTCACTTTGCCACACTGAGAAACAAGCTTTTAACATATGAACCCTCTGGGGACAGACCCCGTCCAGACCATAGTGTAAGGTCCAGGGTTCCACAGCACAGCTGGGCATCAGCCCATCGGTGGGGTTCAGTCTGTTCTGTGGATGTTCTCTCTGGGGTACAAGCAGAAGGGGCAGTGGCACCCACAAGGTGGACTTCCTTTGGATGACTGCTGGAATGCAGAGGCAACACTAATGGTGCTTGTGCCACAGCCCTAACATCTCATTAGCTGTGGCAATGAAGGAAATTGGGGCCAATCATTAACGCTGTGGCACACGGTTTTGAATGGTCTTTTGTGGGGAAAATATTTATAAAACATAAGAATCAATAATGTTTTCCTCTTTGATTAAGAACATAATACCTGGGCTGGGGATTTAGCTCAGTGGTTCCTGCGCCTATCTTGCAAGCACCAGGGCCCAGGTTCGATCCCCGGTAACCACATACCATACTGGGCATGGAGACTCACGCCAGCAGCAACCAGTACCACATACCACAGTGCCGGGCATGGTGGTTCAGGCCTGTAATCCCAGCACTCGGGAGGCAGAGGCAGGAGGATTGCTGTGATGTGAGTTGGAGGCTGAGCTCGGGGCCAGCCTGAACCACAAAGTGAGACCCTGTCTCAAAAAATCTAAAAAAAAAAAAAAGAACATAATACCTTATCATTTCATAACCATGTGATTAAAATGAGGAAAAGGTGACTCATTTGTTATCCAACGGCACCTAAAATAAACACTTCTAGGTTGTCCCTAGATACAGTACAGTAGCCTTGCGAAGAGGATATGTGATGCACACACCACTGTCGCCCCCAGGCTATCACTACATCTGTCTGAGGAATGAAAGGAACCAGCCTCTGATGCTGCCAGCTGTCTTTGTCTACATCGAAGTGAAGGACTACGTGCCAGATACATACGCAGGTAAATGCCCGCACTCCAAGCGGTAGGGCCGTCTGGGCTCACCCATGTATTTGTAGCTCAGTGGAGGGAAAATTAGAACAAACAAGGTGGAGAGTAGTAGCATCAGAATCACCACTAATTTTCTTTGTATGTGTAAAGGTAAGTGGCTTAAGTCTTTATGAGTACTTTTTGAAATTTTTTGTATTCCTGAGATTTCAGCAAAGTCCTAACCCTTGTGTTTCCAGAATGTTGCATAAATGAGTGGGTAGTTATATAAATAGATGGAAGAATACAAGATGAATACCAAGTGGAGAAGGAATGAGTGAGCAGACTGATGATGAATGAATGAAGAGTTGGATGGATCCTCCAATGGTGATCATCGATACTTCCAGAACTTTTGGTCAGAACATCTCTTTCCTGTTTAGATGTGATTGAAGCTTTGTCAAACCCGATTCGGTACGTGAATCTGATGGAGCAGAGAGCTAAGCAACTGGCTGCTTTGACACTGGAAGATGAAGAAGAGGTAAAGAAAGAGGTAAGATGGTGACCCAGTCTGACACGTGGCTTCCACAGCTGCTTGCTGACTTGCTTCATGTAACATTTCACTGTAGAAGCACTAGCACAGTGGGACAGCATTGCCATGGAGACCAGCACCATGTCACAAAATATCTAATTGGTTGGCCAGATTTCTCACCTTTCTACTCTTTTGGGTATTCTCAAGATGCCAGCAGCATTAGATCTCGCAGTCACTCTAAGCAGTACACATCTTGCTTCTTCACTTCTCTCCAGATGATGTCACACTGATTAAAAGTGATCATGACATTGAGAAAAGAAGACATGTAGTCATTGAGTCATTTTGTATTTTCCTTTGTTTTTAATTTAAAGTGCAAAGTTTTCCAAATCCTTTTTGTGATTTCTTACACAGAGTACTTAGCACAATACTTTTTTGTACATTGTATGGGTCCTCAAATGGTCACTATTGTGTATTCATAGGATGCGAAAGTAATTTGTATATTATTTAAAATTGGATGGCACAATGTAAAGAACTAGCGGTGTGGAAAAAAAATCCTTCAAAATTGTTTGGATTACTATCCCTAAGGACAAATCTGTTACACTTGGTAATGTTTATTACATCACCTTTTGTTTTCTCTCTGTAAGTAACCCATTTATATTACAGGAAATTTAAACATTGAAATTGAGAAAAGATAACTGTAAAGACCTCTTCTATAAGTTAAACATGCAAGCATCACAGAATGAATATTGCTACTTTATGCTCAGTTACTAGTTTTCATAAAATGGGAAGATATTCACAGTCTGTTTCAGCCTTTCATTTTCACTTGATGGAAGTATTTTCCATGTATTAAATAGTTTCTGTGGTAGGAGTTTCAATGATTCATGGTCTTTTCTCATAGAGCTCTACTACAAATTATTACCCAACCCTCAGTTACTTGGTATCTGCAGTGCTTCAGTCTTTTAATGAGATCTCAAAAGAGCCCTATGTAAACACATTTTAAAGCCTGTCTACATTTCCTTGTTCTGTGTATAGAATTTGAGAAATTTTGATCAAAAGTGTTGAGTTCATTAGGCATGAGAGAAAATGAAATAAAGGAAAAGTAAATCAATTTAACATAGGAGTAAAACATTCCAGGCTCTAACATATATAGCAGGCAGTGTAAGGCACTAGACCAATAGGTACATAAGACCAATAGGTACAAAAATTTAGCTGGTAATTTGCATGTATAATGATTTGTAGTATAGAATATATGAGTTTATCCAGCGATTTTGTGCAATCAGAATATTATGCCTAAGTTCTGACACAAATACATGTACTTTAGAGTTATTGGGTACCACACCATCAATGTTGATTGTCTATAGGAGGAACAATGAAACAACAAAATCACTTAGGCCCTCTTTGCACATCGCAGCCCCTGCCAGCATGATGTCCACAGGAGCAGGTGTCTTACTTGCTCTGAGCTGATACTACTGGGGTCCTGCTCTGACTTCTCAAGGACCAGGACCCTGGGCTGCCATGGGAATGAACCATAGAGGGTCCCAGTGCAGCCCTGGTCTGCAAAGACTGATCTGAACCACTGTGCAGATGTCTGATGGGTCACCTCGGAGGGGGCACCCACGCCCTGTGATGTGGACCAGGGGACCAGGGCCTGGCTCCTGGCTGGGCGACTCTGTACTGCTGTTCACTATGGGCAGAGTCAGGGCTGGGCACTGAGATGTATTTCGACATCTTCCCTGGTTTGCCTTACTGCCTGAGGCACATCTTCTGGGAGCATTTTCTCCATAAATCCTGTGCTCGAGAATCCTTATTTCTACAGTGTTAAAGTCATGCTCAGGAGCCAGCTGTGTGGTCATTAAACGCAAGAATGAGTGTTCTTTCTGAATTCTTTTTGCTTCAAAGCCAGAACTTTGACAATGTTGTATCTTCAAATCTGCTTTTCTAAAGATAACAGTGCTGTTTTAAATTCCCCACAGCTTTTAAAAAGAGGTACACCAAAGAATTCTTTAATTTTCTTGCTTTGCTCCCACATAGTGAAACTGCATCATTTCCCTGGGAATTAAATAGAAACTCTAAAACTCTTTTTTCTTTCTTTCCCTAATGTAATGGAAAATACTTTATATAATATACTCTAATTTAAGATAAAGATAATTTACATCATTATAATAAATAACTGTTCATAGATTCTATAGTTATGAAATGAGATTATATTTAACAGACTATAGTGTATTTTCTAAGAATTAGAAATTAAAATAATGTATTTTCAAGTTAAAGCATGTGCATTCTTACTATTTTGAAACAATACTTCTTTGACTGCCTGCTGTAACTGGGTTTTTTTTCCCTCTTGAGGTACCAGGGATTGAACTCAGGACCTTGTGCCTGCCAAGCAGGTGCAGAGCCACTGAGCCATGTCCTCAGGCCGCCTCTGACTTAATTGTTAGCTGTTGTCTCTGAGAGGAAATCATTCATGTCAGGAGACCTTTGTGGACACCTTCATACATCAGTAGTCCAAAGTCTCATCACGGAACTTTCAACTGATGGTCTCAGACCATTTCTTTAGTGATGAGAAAAATAATTGTAAGGAATAGCAGTTGGAAGGGTTTTCAGAGACAGGAATCTTCTCACATTCTCGTTTCTTTTGAAAATTTTATTTTTTATGCTCCATGCCGTTTATCTGAAAGCTATTTGGGGACAACAGAACATCATGGGGATATAAAAATACAGAAGTAGAGTTTGAGGTCAGTGTTATTTTTGTTCTCCTTTAAGTTAATCGGAAGATATTTTCAGAAACGTGTAATGGTGCTTAAACTTAGCAAATACTTTGGTATCTTTGGTTTTATAAATAATTTCCAGTGCATTAAGTCACACAGACTCCACGTTAGTCTCATAGAGGTAATATGATTTTTCCCTCTTGAAATATCTAAACTCTGTATCCGGCCTCATTTTTAAATATCAAGAAAAAAATCATTTGCCTTAACCATATAATGCTGGGAAAGAAAAGTCATTCCTCACCTTTGTCCAGCAGGGTGCCTTTTATTTTATCTTGCAGTAATGTTCATTTGTTTGAATGAGGCCACCAAAAATAAGTAGCTGTGGTTTTCTCAAAAGAAAATTTTATCTAGGACATGGCAGACACTGGGGACACTATTTTAGCCACTGAAGACGTTTTCAGTGTGATCTTTTCAGTGTGCTGTTTCTAAAGGTCATTTCTATTTGAATGCTAAAGACTTCACTTACCAGATTTTTAATAATCTATTAAATTAATAATTTATTAACTTCATAAGGTAGTTCTCTAACAACATAGCTAAGAAAGTCAGTTTCTTCTCTCTGGTTTTGAAAAATAAGCATTTACCTCAATTTATAAGAAAAGACATTATATAGATTATATATAAGTAAATGTTTACATTACATATATTCAGATTTTCATATATGTTATATATATGTTTCATAAATATAGTTCATATGTAATATATATATATATATATGTCATATACAAGTGAGAGTGATACTTGCCAGTTAAAGGAATAATGAAAATTTTAGTGGCTGGATTTGTTTGATCATTTTAAAAATGATAATTTCGAGTGGAAAGTTAGTAAAGCTATACAAACCTAATCAGAATAATTACAAACTCTTACCACCTTGTGGTTCTTCTTTTAAATAAAAGTCATGTAGAAAAGTTTAAAAACATGGTAAATGAAGGAAACAACACACTTCAGTAATCTCTAGATGCTGTGAACATTTTTAGCCTTTGTTCTAGCATTTTTCCTGTGTACATATTTTTTATGAAGTTTTTAAAATTTCATAGCCCAAAACTTTAATGCAATTACACAGATGCCTAACCTGAAGTATAAGTTACAGCTTACAGCATGGGGGAAAAGACCTTTACCTGCAGCAGGAATATCTTTTATATTAAAATTTTAATTCCATGAAGTATCTATGAATTTCCCCCTATATGTCACTGCGTGTCATTAGAAGTTTTTTGGTTGAGTTAGGTTTCTATATGTGAATTCTGTTTGGTTAGTTTGTCTGTCGCATGGATAAATATAAAGCCCCAACTCAAAACATTCTAGATGAAAAATTGTTTTCACAAACCAAGAGTTCATCTCCACTCTTGGGAAAGTAGTAAGCAGTAGTACCTGCTGCTCCAAACTTCACGTGACCTATCAGAGCAAGTTCCAAGGATCAACTGTGTGATCGTCATGCAAGGGAAGGTGTGTGCATGGTGTTTAACACTGATGTTGAAGAGGGAACGTAATCAGCTATTACTAAAATTTCATTTATTCCAAAAGACCTACTTTCCATGTTGTAAAACTCACAAGTTCTTATGAGTGAACTGAAATGTATCTAAGACAGTTTCAAGTATTTCCTAATTTGGCATATGGCACCATGGATATCTTCAATGGGATTTAATTATTTAAATAAAAATATGAATTTCACCAATAAAATAACTCAACAGCAAAGTATTCCAAAGTGGTCCATACATAAGGTTGTAATGTTTGAGTGAATAGGCTGGGGCTGCTATTTAATTTTATCAGGACTAAAACTTGTTATCTCACCCACAGTTTAAGAACAAGTCACTCAAAGCAAGGTGAGATTTATTGTTTATTTTGGATTCTCATTAAATGAACTTTCCATCTTCCTCATAAATAATACATTAACAAGATATCAAATTATAGAAACAGCAGTTCATGAAAACCCTTGAAATGTAAAGTACAGTCATTTCTCATTTAACACCCGAGGTACAGTCCTGCAGCCCTGTCATTATCTAAAACAAAGAGAGCAACTTCACTGTTAAAATAGCAAGTGTTTGCTTCCAGGAGTAGAAAGAGTTGCTAATAAACCAAAGCTACAATTAATTATTAATAACTTTAATAATAAAACATTCACCAATGGTTGATAAATTAAAAGACTAAGATATTTGAAAGACTAATATATTTTAAAATAAAGAGAGAAAACATACTCTCTTGAGTTTAAGTGAGTCAGTAGTTTTATTCACCTTCTCAGGCATCTTCAATGTGACAGTTTTTAAAAACTTCAGTGGGTTATAATGAGGTGTTTTGTGCCCATCTCTGCACAATAGAGATGCATTCAAAAACTGAATCTTGTGATCTGTGCCTACATGTCCCAGACACTAAAACATTGGCTTAGGCCCGGAACCCCGGGCAGGGCTCTGGCTGGAACTTTGCCCACATCGTCCAGGATTTGCCCTGAGTGACTTACTACAGTGTTTGCAAAATGACTCAATTCAATGAATGCCAAGGATATGTTGCCACAGGGCAAGTGTCAAGCATACGTGCTTTCTTTTTAGGAAAAGGGAATCCGTGATGTTTCTAAGTTCATTTCTTCTGATTTTTGTGGGAACTGTAACAAATCATATCTCGGAAAGTTGCTAAAAACTTTATTGTACAGTCAGCCTCTTTCTGTGAGTTACACAAATTTACGATTTGACCAGCTGTGGCCTG
The DNA here is from genome assembly GCA_004026965.1 of Petromus typicus. Classification (NCBI taxonomy): domain Eukaryota; kingdom Metazoa; phylum Chordata; class Mammalia; order Rodentia; family Petromuridae; genus Petromus; species Petromus typicus. The sequence goes on along the minus strand of PVIR01003364.1, from coordinate 26,520 downwards.
AAAAGTTGTTTAACTGCATCTGTACTGCTCATGTGGAAACTTTTCGTATGACTTCCTAAGCAATACCGCATAAGGACTACGTACACAGCACTTACATTGTGTTAGGTGTGATGCGGAGAGCAGAGGTGAGTTGCGGGGTGGAGGAGGGGCACACAGAGGGCATGCAAATCCTGCACCCATTCTGTATACAGGACTTAAGCACCTGGAGAATTCAGGGCTTCCTAGAACCAATTCCATTTGGAGACTGAGGGACAACTGCACACAGCACGCCCATAAAATAGCAGAGCTCTATCCCGTTACTCTTTACTAGCTAAGTAACCAACATCTATGGAGAATCAAATCATCTTTTCTCTAACTGTAGACAGCCAAAAGTGCAGCTAATTAGTTCACTCATCTGTTCTTATGCTTAAAAATATTTTTCTTACTTTAGGACTTTACATTAAAAGAATATGTATTGATCGTGCATCTGCAAGGAACTAAAAGTAGATTGGTCCTTTCTCCAATTCATTCATACAAGTTTTTTAGTCCAAGCACATGTCAGACACTGTCGGGTGCCATATATGAAAAATAAGACTATAGACTTTATGATCTGACATGAGTAAAAACTCACACATGTAAAAATAAATGCACATTTCTCATTAATGTTTTCACAAAGAAATACTATGTGAATATTGATTACTTTGTATGATTCCACAGCCCTGCTGTGTTAAAAAAAAAAAAAAGCTAAACCCATCTTCAAATTACTTTTGGAAGAATTTTCTGGGTATTAAGAGAAAAACAAACACCAAAATCATTTTATATATTAGGAATTTATTATAAAGTTTAAAAAACTGAGGCCAAAAGATGGCCTATCCAGCTACTTAAGGCCTCTTTTGCTTGTAATTCACCCTGCTAAACTCTTAAAAATATTCAACTTTACATGAACACAGAGAGAATTATACATGAACATTCCTGTGTTATTACCTAGATGCTTCAATTAAAATTTATATGTACACACTTTATTACACACAAACAGCTCTATTTGTTTACTGCTCCCTTATATTACATCCACTCCAAATTAGGTTACAAAATAAATATACATCACTCTTAACCCTAAGGAATACATACACTGGGACATGGCTTCTAGGAAGTACTCTGAATGCCCTAGAAATGTGAGAGAGATCTATTTATCTAATTTCACTGAAATAATAAAAGTCTAAAATCTAAATCATACACCTGCTTGGGAAAGCTCTTTAGCTATTATCTCTTTGTAATTTTACTGCTTTTCATAATCACACTCTCAAATTCTTTTCATTTTCAAACTGGGAAAAATGTACATTCTTTTTCTAAAATCTTAATCGTTAAAATTTGAATTTGCCATGTTTTGAAAATATATTTCAGTAATTTCATTTGGCCACTAGAGAGCAGAATTTACTTTCTCTGTGGTTCATTCTGCTCTTTTTTTCTCTGCTCAAGAAAGTAAAATCTAGTTAGTGCAACTTAGTCCTATCTTCTGAATCTTCCTTCCTTGAAATGAAGTTCCTAGAACTGTCTCAGTTCAATTGATAAAACACATTCGAGTTTTTTTGTATGTGTGTTTCTATCATAATTTCCAGTGTAGTATCATCAAAATGATTTCTTTTTTATTTTATTCAAACACATAAAAACGAATCTTTGAGGAGAACCTAGAGAAAAACAAAGTCACAAGTATTGACTTTTCCCAAGTCTTTTCAATGGGAAGAATTTGGTTTTGCATTTTACCCCATGTGTCCACAAGGTGGAGCCAATGTCCCATGGTGAGTAAGCCCTGTTGGCTGCCCAGCAAACGCTGTTTAGAGAACTGTCTCTGTTCCTTGATGTCCAGCCATTGGTACTGGCAGTGATCTCGCCCACTTTGATACCACCAGAACCGAACAGCCCTGAAGGATAACCAAGAATTCACTGTTGACTTAAAGGAAGTTCTGTCCTTGCTTTAAGAGTTTAGAATTAAAATCCTTTGGGGAGTGGATTAAAAGCCATCAGTGATGATTCACCAATCATTGTTTCCACTGCCATTTGAAATTAAAAAATGCTTTCAGAGGACCCCTTACTCTCTGAAGCTACATGGAAATGTGTCACCATGTTAGTTTCCTGACACACCTTTTATTTTTATTTATTTATTTATTTATTTTTTTGAGACAGGGTCTCACTTTGTGGTTCAGGCTGACCCTGAGCTCAGCCTCAAACTCACATCACAGCAATCCTCTTGCCTCTGCCTCCCGAGTGCTGGGATTACAGCCTTGAGCCACCACGCCCGGCACTGTGGTGTGTGGTACTGCTTGCTGCTGGGCGTGAGTCCCCACACCCAGTATTGTATGTGGATACTGGGGAATGGAACCCGGGCCCTTGCACTTGCAAGACAGGCACTGGAACCACTGAGCTAACTCCCCAGCCCCCTGACACACCTTTTAAAAAACTGTATTTGCTCATGTACAGTGGACCTTTGACTTATGAAGTCAAAGGATTCTCAAAGCTGGTTGTAACTCAGGTTGAGTTACACAGCTGAGATATGGATGTTTCTCTGGATACACCATAAATAACAAAAGCGTATGGATCTTCCATTAACCTGAATAACCCAAGCAGCCCATATGTCATTCAGGTTGGTCATAACATGAGAGCCTGCTGTATTGAAGAAATAGACCACAGAGTGGAATACTGGGACAAACCAAACATCAGAAAAGCCCGCCATGGGACTGGGGATTTAGCTCAGTGGTTCCAGCACCTGTCTTGCAAGCGCAAGGACCTGGGTTCGATCCCCAGTACCCACATACAATACTGGGCGTGGAGACTCATGCACAGCAGCAATCAGTACCACATACCACAGTGCCGGGCATGATGGCTCAAGGCTGTAATCCCAGCACTTGGGAGGCAGAGGCAGGAGGATTGCTGTGATGTGAGTTTGAGACTGAGTTTGGGGCCAGCCTGAACTACAAAGCAAAACTTTGTCTCAAAAAACCTAAAAAGAAAAAAGAAAAAGAAACAAAAGCCCATCATGGACTTGCAAGGCAATTTTAATAAAGAACTCCTAGCCATTTAGAGTATTGAAAAAAGCATCATCAACACAGCAAGGAATTACTGAGCCAATTATTTTATAAGCACAGCATAGACTCAGTGTATTTAATGAATGTTCCCTCTGTGTGGTGAAATAGTTGCTGGACTCACTCTGGAACTGATGATTAGGCCTTGGTGCATGTCTTGTCATTTGTCTGTAACCTTGTAGATTCCCGTGCATTGTGAAAGTCCCATGACATTCAGCCTTGTCCAGTTACAGAGGCAGAGAGGGAAGGACAGGAAGTGTGGATAGTAAAAGGGCGTTTGTGATTTCAGGCTGATCCGGGGGAAACACCTTCAGAGGCTCCTAGTGAAGCCAGGACGACTCCAGCAGAAAACGGGGTGAATCACACCACGTCCCTGGCACCCAAGCAGCCCCCCCAGGCTCTGCACAGCCAACCAGCTCCAGGTAACACCCAAAAGATCCCTGCACGTGACTGTGAGCTTCAGTGCACCCTGGAAAGAGGCAGGGGACTCCAGGAGAAAGTAGTGTGGCAATATGGGCTGTGTGATGAATGTGTGAATAATTACATGAATGATGAAGGAATGAGGAAAGGACTTTATGTGCTGAAGTGGCTCTGCTAATGACTGAGAACTCTCTAGATTTCTTGCGTCTTTACTGAATGGTGGCTTAGGACCCATCTCCAACAAGGGTGATCAAAACATATAGTGAATGTTTGACTTTTTGGAAACTGCTACAGTGAAGGACATGTTGCCTCTGACCTCCCCCACACTCATGCTGAGCACACTTATCCCATCCCCTTTCGGAAGCAGTGCTGGAAGATTTCTGTCCTGAGTGTCTTGATGGAGAATGATAAAATGTAGCAACTGCTGCTCCCCAGGACTTTTCCACCAGAAGGCCAGCTCACAAAACCGTATGCGACAGCTTTATCCATCTTATTTGAGGAATCTGGTGCTGTAGGATTTCTTGCTCTTCTCCAAAGTCAGAATAATGACCTTGAAAGGTAAACATTTTAAATAATTCAGGACATCCAGGCAATGAAGTCAGCACAGCTAAAGACAATCATGATACCCCCTAGAACCACTTGAGAAAGTGACAAGAATGATGGGATAAGTGTGTTGTAAGTAAAGGTGAGTATTTTGAGGGAGATGAATGGCATTTCGCCCTCTACCATAATGCACTTTTGAAAAATTTAAACATTCCCCATATTTTTCATCAGACCTCATATAAACAAAAGTGCTTTGGAAGGACATTTCTAGTCCTGCTCCACTAAATCTCTGCTGAGAACACCTTTCCCTCTGGCCCCAGCTTCCTGTCAGCAGCCTGGAGGGCGACTGTGCTGGGCTCTCTGCTGAGCCCTGTACCGCACGACCTCGCTGAAAGATCCGGTGGTTGTTGTGGCAGATCCGGTGATTGTTCCACAGATCCAGTGATCCAGCAGATCCAGTGATTGTTCTGGTAGATCTGGTGATTGTTCTCATGGTGCAGAGAATGAACTGCGGTTCTGAGGTTACCAAGTCCTTGCTGAAGGCTGCACAGGCAGAGCAGAGTGAAATCGGGACGGACATGGTTCCCTGTGGCACTGAAACTCTTGCTTTTCTCTTCTCTAGTCCAACCAAAGCCACTTTCTTGTCTCATTTCCTGGAACAGCCCTTGGATTTCTGCACACCTTGGTTGACATTTAATCTTGCACTGGGTTATGTAATGGTCTCTCGTGTGGCCTAGTTCTCTAGCAGACAGTGTCCTTCCCAGGCTCGGCTCCTGTCGTCTGTGTCCTCTGTGCCTCCCAGAGCACTGAGGAAGAGCGTGTACTTGACAGCTTTCTGTGGAATTTGTTAATGGAGTAAATAAAAGCAAAAAGAACTCCCTTCCAGGAAGGCCTGACCTCGTGTTCCCTTTCTTTCTTGCCATCCGAGGGCATCCTAACAACAAGATGCAGGTCTTTTATATGCAGTGGATGGCACCATGAAAAAGGACAGCTCTTATTTGTATCAAACATGCATGAATTCAGACTGTGCTTTTAGGAAGGTTGCTGAAATCACTAATAGTAAGAACATGATTAATCCCAAAATAAGAAGTGATATTTTCAAGTAAAGCTCCTTGTGTAGTGGGTACAGACATTTTGAGTTCTTCTGAAATATAAACAACTTATTTAAATATGGGAATAAACAGTACTGTCCCTCTGAGATTAATGGAGAATTGCACATTCTAGCATTTGATTTTCAGAATGCTATATTTTAAAATAATTTGACTTATAGAAAGCACTGTAAAAATGGCACTGAATACACTGCAGAAATTTTCCTTGTCCTGAGCAGGGCACACATGGTAAATCTCAATGTAGTTACCAAATCAGGCACTTAGCACAGGCGCTGTACTGCAGACCTGGATTGAATTTCTCCTGCCCTCCTGGGCTTCCCACTCAGCACCCTGACTCTGCATGTGTCTGTCTCGCTTCCTTAGTCTCCCTACCCTAACCTGTGGCTCAGGTTTTCATAACCTCAATACTGTGCAGAAATTCCGGAAGTTATTTTCTGAATGTCTTTCCAGTTTGCCAGATGTTTCCTCATGATTAGATCAAGGGTTCTCAGTATTTTGTAGGAACCTGCACACCAGAGGTCCGACCCCTCCCAGGGCAAACTGTCAGGAGGGAGGGACATGATGTCTGCAGACTACCGGCAGCGATGTCTCATCACTCCACAGAGACAGTTTTCCAGGAAATGTCTGACTGCCCCCTCACATGTCTTGCAGTAGGCACCTCAAGAGCACAGAACAATTTTGTTTTTCCTTGTGCTTTTGCTCCCTGGTTTGGCAGCCACACTGGACCTCGCCTGCCCTCACCCAGAAGATCCCTTCTTGGTGCTAAGTTTGCTTTAAAAAAGGAGCAAACCCACGTTTCATTCCTGATTTGAAGAAAAGGTGGCAATTACATTGTGTTAGCTGAATTGATCATTTTAATCTGGATTTTCTCTTCCTACAAGTGGAGCCTATGTATAATTTCACCTTTCACTAGATGTGTCATAAATTTACAGAATAAATACTTTCCAAGGATAATTTCACTGTAAGTAATTTTCGGTCAGGTTTTGTCATGATGTATAGAGACAGAATCAATAACCTCTTTAGGAGGAATGCTGAGGGCTGAACCAAGTCCTTGCATAAGTTAGGGAAATAATGTTCCTGGAGCTAATCGTTATAGCCAGAAACCCTGTTTTGTTTTTGATAGAAAAAAATACTCTTAAAATTTAAAAAAGCTATTTATTTTCTTTTCATTATAGGTTCTGTAAAGGCTCCTGCCAAAACAGAAGATCTTATTCAGACTGTCTTAACAGGTAAATACTGCCCTTTTCCTCCTGTGGAATTTGGCAGCTGGATATTACATGATATTAGAATCTACAAGAAACATTAACTTAGCCCTGAACAACAATATGATTGATTTTCTTCTGTTAGAAACTATACAGACATTTATCCTAATTTAGGCCATTTTACATGATGTAATCACAGAGGAGTAATTACAGTTGGCAGATAGAATTCTATTGACATGCTTCACAAGATATCTGAATGTAAAAATGTTTCCTACTGGAAAAATGATCCAGCAAGAATATTCCTAAAGTGCCATAAATCTAAGCATGTTTGTGATATGCCTAATGTTGTCCATTGGTGAGATGCATGTTTGTTGGTTGGTTGGTTTTTAAGAACTGTAGTACAGTTTAGAATTATTTTTTGTTTACACTCACTAGTGAGGCCAAAGCTGGTACACGCTGTCTTCAGTATACTGAGCAGTGGGTAATGAAATTTTAAAATACTCAGGCCATTACGTAACAGAAATGAATGCTCACATTTACCAAAGGCAATGAAAATGTTCATTGATAGAAAGGCATATATATGAACTTGGCCCTATTCCTAGATAGAATAGCATACAGCTGTGGGATGTGCTATAGTCACATGTAGCAGTGTGAGCTAAACTGACACACAGAATGCTGAGAAAAAGAAGCTGGACAGGAAAGAGCATGATTTTATGTGCATATAGTAGCTCACTGCCAGGAAAAATTATTTTGTGCCATTAAACACCCACATTGGACTGTTATCTAGTGTCTGGGGGGGTAACCAGAAGGAAAGTAGTGCTAATATTCTGATCTTTTCACTCAAGATGTAGCTGTTGAACATGCTAACTTCATTAAATTTTACAGGCTTATATACTTATGATTTATTTTATTTTATACATTCATTTATATTTCACCCAAAATATGTGGCATCTATATAGAAAAGTTAATTGCGGGGCACATTAAAAGAAAGTGAAATCATTTTAAGACTTTGTTTCCTGGAAAACAATACAACTGTTCTTTAAATTTTTGAATTGATTTTATTGGTACATTTTATATACACATGATGATCACACTCGACATTGAGAATTTGTACCAGTATATGACATGAATTAATTCTCATCTTTTTTCTGCCCACTTTACAACTCCACGATCCCTATATATATAAGATTTGCTTCCTTTTTTAAAAACTGTCACATTTTTCCCCTCATTACTTATCCCTACCTCCCTTTTCCCTTCGAATATTTACTATGTCACAAAATCTATCATGCATTCTAGAACTCATTTAGATCTTGAGTTTCTCATACTGAGAAAAGATACAATATTTACACATCTGTGATCTATGTATTTCACTTTTGAGTATATTCTCAAGCATATCCTCCATTTGAGTATAAATGACTCAAACTTATCATTCTTTATGTCATAAAAATACTCCATTTTATCAATAAAACCAATCTTATTTATTCAGTCTCCTGTTGATGGGCATTTGGGTTGTTTCCAAGATTTAGCTATCACTAACTGAGCTGCTATAAACATGGGTGCACCTATGTCAATGTAATATGAATCTTGTAATTCTTTTGTGTATGTGTATATATCTAGCAGGAGAATAGTAGGGTCAAATAAGAGCTCTAATCCTAGCTTTTGAGGAATGTCCACACTGATCTCCACAGGGGTTGCTCCAGTCTACATTCCCTCCAACAGTGAACAAGGGTTCCTTTCTCCCTGCAGCCTCACCAGCATTTGTTGCTAGTTAATTTCAGAATAGCAGCCATTCTTTGTGGGGTGAGATGAAATCTCAGTGTTGTTTTCATCTGCATCTCTTGAATGACCAGTACTATTGAGCATTCCTTCATATGCTTCTTAGCTAATTTTACTTCTTCCTCTCAAAAGTGTCTGTTCATTTCAGGTGCCCACTTTTGAATTGGTTCTTTAAATTTAGGATGGGGCTGACTTTTTAAGCTCTTTATATATTCTAGACAGTAGCCCTTTGTCTGAGAAACAGCTGGTATTTTTTTTTTCCATATTGTTGGTTGTCTTTTCACTGTGCCTGTAGTTTCTTTTGCTGTGTGAAGCTTCTTAATAGGATAAAATCCTATTTGTTGATTCTTTCTGCAAGTTCACATGCTATTGAGGTTTTGTTCATAAAGTCTTTCCCTAAGCCATTTTCTCCAAGAGTTCTACCTGACTGATTTTTCAGCAATTTAGTATTTCTATTTTTTTTAGACTGATACCTTTAATTTTCAATGTTGGTGGAAAGTTTTCTAATCTATTTTTTAAAATTCTCTACTAGTTTCATTATTGTTTGCATAGTTCAATTATTCTTCAGTACACTGAAAAAAATATTTCAGATATGGATTTTGTATGACAATCACTGATTTGGAGACATGTCCCTCCTACACATACATGGGAGAAAAAAACAAAAACAACAGAGATTATGAAGGTCCCTTTGATTCTCATTGCACCCAGGTTTGTCATACAGGCTCCAGGTTCTGAGGTTCTATTTTAATATTTAGGTCTCTGATCCACTTTGATTTTAGTTTAGTACATGACGAAAGACATAGGTCTAGTTTTAGTCTTTGGTGGTTAAAACCCAGGTTTTGTTTGTTTGTTTGTTTGGGTTTTTGTGAGATAGGGTCTCACTTTATAGTTTAGGCTGGCCCTGACCTCAGCCTCAAACTCACAGCAATCCTCCTGCTTCTGCCTCCAGAGTGCTGGGATTATAGGCATGAGCCACTATGCCTAGTACTGTGGTATGTGGTACTGATTGTCGGTGGGCGTGAATTCCACACCCAGTATTGTTGTATGTGGTAACCAAGGATTGAACCTGGGCCCTTGTGCTTATAAAACAGGCACCAGAAACACTGAGCTAAATCCCTGATCTTAAAGCCCAGTTTTTCCAGCACCATTTGTTAAAGAGACATCTTTCATCCATTGAGGATATTTGGTTCCTTGTCATTGAAGTGGCTTTGTGTATCTGGAGTTGTTTCTGGATCTTCTAATCTGTTCTACTGATCCTTAGCTCTGTTAGTTTTCCAGTACCATGCAGCTTTTATCACAGTGATTTTGTAGTATAGTCTCAAACTGAAGATTGTTGTACTCTCTGCCATGTACTTGTTGCCTAGAATTACTTTTTCTATTCTAGGTCTCTTGTTGTTCCAGATGAATTTTTGGATTATTTTCTCTACATCTGTGAAATGTGCTGTTGGGATTTCAATCAAGATTGCATTGAATCTATATAGTAGTTGTGGGAGCATAGACATTTTGACAATACTGATTCTTTTTACCCAGGAACAAAGAATATCTTTCTATTTTCTGATATCCTCTTCAATCTCTTTTCAGAGTTCTGTAGTTTTCAGAGTAGAAGTCTTTCATCTCCTTTGTTTGATTGATTCCTAGATACTTCAGGTTTTTTGTATGCTATTATAAAAGGAATTGACTCCCAAATTTCTCCCTTACTGAGTCTGTTATTTGTATATGAAAAGGCTATTGATTTTTGAGCATGGACCTTGTTTCCAGCTATTCTACTAAATTTGCCAATTAAGTCTAGTAGTTCTTTGCTTGAAATTTTAGAATCTTCTATGTAGAGTATCATATCATCAGCAAATAATGACAGTTTAACTTCTTACGTACCTATCTTTATTGTGTTTCTTTCTTTCTCTTGCCTAATTGCTGTGGCTAATGTTTCTAGCACTATACTGAAGAGGAGTGGTAAGAGTGGACATCCATGTCTTGTTCCTAATCTTAGTGTGAAAGGTTTCAGTTTTGGGGCATTTAGTATGATGCTGGTTACTGGTTTCTCATAAATAGCTTTTATTAGATTGAGATAAAGTCCATCTTGTCCAATTTTCTGTGGGGTTTTGATCATGAATAGGTGTTGGATTTTGTAGACTGTTTTTTTTCTGGATCTATTGAGATGACCATATGGTTTTTGTCCTTGAGTCTGTTAATATAGTGTATTATGTTTATTGATTTACATATGTTGGGCTATCCTTCCATCCCAGGGATAAAGGAACATTCAGGGTGTATTATCTACTTGATTCTCTGTATTCTGTTTGCCAGTCTCTTATAGAGGATTTTTACATCATTGTTCATTAGGGGGATTGGCCTGTTGTTCTGTTTTTTTTGTTTTTTTTGTTTTTTTCCTTGAGTCTTTTTCTCCTTTTGGAATAAAGGTAATGTTTGTTTCCAGGAATGAATTTGGAAGTACTGCTTCTCCTTTGATTTCATTAAAGTGTTTGAGAAGTAGTTGCATTAGCCCTTCTTTAAAAACTTTATAGGATTCTAGAGTAAGCCATCAGCACCAGGGCTTTTGTTGCTGTTGTTGGTGGTGGTAGGTTTTAATTACAGTTTCAGTTTCACAGAATAATATTGAGATTTTTAACGTTTTTTATATCTTTTTCATTCAATTTTGGGAGTTCATATGTGTCTATGAATCTATCCGTTTCTTCCACATTTTCCACTGTTTTGGAGTATAGATTTTCAAAGTAGGTGCTTATAATCCTCTGGATTTCAACTGAATTTGTCGTGACTTCCCCCTTTTCATTCTTAATAACATGGATTTGAGCCTTTCTTTTCCTTTGATAGGGTTTAAGGATTTGTCAATTTTGTTTATTCTTTCAAAGAACCAATTCTTTTTTTCATTGATTTTTGTAATACTGTCCTAGTCTCCATTGAATTAATTTCTGCTCTATTCCTTATAATTTCCTCCTTACTATGAGCTTTGGGTTTTCTTGCTTCTCTTTTTCTAGTAGATTGAGTTTCATCATTAGATTGTTTATTTGCACTTGCTCTGTTTTTCTGGTATAATTTTTCACTGCTATGAATTTCCCTCATAGAACTGTTTTCCTTGTGTCCTATAAATTCCTGTGTTGTACTGAAATTACCATTTAATTGTAAAACTTGCTTAATTCCTTCTGTGACTTATTGATTGTTCAGCCCAGTCTTGTTCAAATTCCATGTGTTTGTGAGGATATTGGAATTTATTTTGCTATTCAGCTCCGATTTCAAGACACTATGGTCTGACAGGAGATAACTTCAATTCCTTTACATATACTTAAGCATGTTCTATGAATTGGCATGTATTCTATTTTGGAGAATGACCTGTGAGCAGCTGAGAAGAATGTATACTCTGACTTTGTGGGGTAAAATACTCTGTAGGTATCTATTACATCCCTTTGTTCAAAAGTTTGGTTTAGCTCATGTAGTTCATTTTTGATTTTTTGTCCAGTTGATCTGTCTGTTTATGATAGCGAGGTATTAAAGTTCTCAACTACTAATGTACTAGTGTTTATCTGGATTTTCATATACATTAATATGTGTTTTATATAGTTGAGTACACTGGGATTTCGTGCATAAAGATTTATTAATGTTATTTCTTTCTCTTAGATAGTTCCTGGCATGAGAATGAAGTATCCTTCTTTGTCTCTCTTAATCAGTTTTGGTTTCAGATCTATTTTATCTGCAAATAAGATAGCTATTACTGTTTTTTTATAGTTTCCTGTTACATGGAGAATTGTTTTCCATCCTTTTACTTTCAGTCTGTGGCTTTCTTGTATGCAACAAATGATAGGATTTTGCTTCTTAATCTATTCTGCCAGTCTGTGTCCTTTGATTGGCACATTGAGGACAATGACACTAATGGTTATGACTGATATGGACTGACTTAATGTAATCATAATGTTTTCCTGTTCTTGGCTCTTTTATTCTTTGCTTTGGTCCTTTCCCATTCAGTCTTGTCTTGTTCAATGAGTTCACTTTATGAGTCTCATGGTTTTGTGAATGTCTTTGTTTTTTCCAAGATATTCTTTAGATATTCTTTAGAATATTTTTGGAGTGTAGGTTTTGCATTTGTGAAGTTTTTCAGGTGTACTTTGTCATGGAAGCACCTTATTTCCCAGTCCATTTTGAAAGATAGTTTTGCTGGATACATCAGTCTCAGTTGGAGTTTGTTTTCTTCCAATGGTTGAAACACTTCACTCCAGGCTCTTCTTGCATTGAGTGTTTGCATTGCAAATTCTGCTATGACTCTGATAGGCTTTTCTTTGTACATGTTTTTTTTTTTCTTTTCTATAAATGCTTTCAGTATTTCATTATTTTGTTGGATATCTGGAACATTGATAATTATATGCCTAGGTGTAGATTATAGTAGTTATTCAGAGTACAAGACAAAAGGATTGTAGAAAACAATCAGATAACACACAATTGCACAGGCCATTTTTGGCCTATTTGTTATTTCTGGCTTATTTGTGAGGAATATTTGTGTCTTTAGATAAATAGGTATTACCATTATTCTTCAAATATATTGTAAGAAATAGCCTTTCATGCACAGACTTTTTTTTTTTTTTCTTTTTAAGATTTTTTGAGACAAGGTCTCGCTTTGTGATTCAGGCTGGCCCTGAGCTCAGCCTCCAACTCACATCACAGCGATCCTCCTTCCCCTGCCTCCCGAGTGCTGGGATTACAGGCGTGAGCCACCACACCTGGCACTGTGGTATGTGGCACTGGTTGCTGCTGGGCATGAGTCTCCACGCCCAGTATGGTATGTGGTTACCAGGGATCGAACCCGGGTCCTTGCGCTTGCAAGACAGGCACCGGAACCACTGAGCTAACTCCCCAGCCCATACACAGACTTTCAAAACTAGTATTTTTAATGGACTTTTTAAAATCACAAATTAGAGCACCTGGAACACAGTAGCTGCTTTGCTGTGAACCATGTGTTAAAGAGGTGGAAATGAATCAGTTACCAAAATGTGGCAGCTCCTTCAGATTATAAATTCTTAGTGTATTAAGTTTTCACACAAACGTACTGAGTCAGTCTAGGCCTGAGGGAAAATGCTAAGTAATACACTTGGTTTTGTCTGTGACTTCTTTCTCAAACAAAACAAAACTGAATGTCAAGAGAATAGACACATTATAAGGGAAAGAGACATATTTCAATTGCTTAAAGGCCTTAACATTTAGGAGCATAAATTATTATTCTGATTTGAATGTTTATCCACAAGACATCTCATTTTCTATTCAGGCCTAAGGCTATTCATGGCATGTATTATTTCTGAGCCTGTTGACAGTTTTAAATATTTATGAGACACTTTCTTACTCCCAGAAGCAGGAAGTTCAGAGCAAAGGATGCAAATAGATGAACTCTGACTTAATATAGGTCTAAATAAATGATAAACCAATGAAATTAAGGCATCATCAGTGGAAAGGCACTGTGTTCTTCCTTCAATGCTGAGGAAGAAACCAACAGAGATAGTATAACACCCATGGGGCCATAATACGCATCTTAATTTTAGAAATGTGAGCACATTTTGAAATGCATATTCTCTCATTGGTGAAGTATGACAGGGAAATGCAGCCTGGTTTAAAGTCAGGCTCTGTAACATGAAAATTTTTTTTCATATTGCTGGGCATGATGGCTCATGCTTGTGATCCAAACACTCAGGAGGTAGAAGCAGGAAGATTGCTGAGAGTTCAAGGCCAGCCTGGCCTACATGGTGAGTTCAGGGCCAGCCTGAACTACAAAGCAAGATGGTATTTCAAAATACTAAAATAAAACATTTTTTATGTTGATACAACTCAATATAACCTTCCACCAACTCGACTGGTCTTTTTGCACCAATCCTACTAGAGGATCCTCCCTCCAGATGCTTGATTACCTTCTTCACAGAGTTGAGATAAATGTACAAGCCTGTGATGTCCATGAATGGAGCCCCTAGAGGTGGCCCTCTGCAGGGGCAGCCTCAGTGCTGGAGACGGTCACACACTTCCCGCAAATCCCCACTTCAGCAGCATTACAGTCCTACACAGTCTCAGGTCGTCATTCTTAAAGTCAGTGCTGAGGCTGCTCTACTAACAGTTCACAGCTTTGCATTCTCTGCAAAACTGCTTTCAGCTAAAAAAAGGAGAAAAGGTCTTATTTCCGGAAAGCTGTGCCACCCACCCTCCTATGATTGTTCCCCAATTTGCAAGAAGCTGATCTGCTTGCCTTACTAGGAGACCAGCCTGGCACCAGGCAGAAGCTATGATCCAGCTGAGATGCCCCTGCCTCCCCTCTTCCTCTCCTATCTGCCTCCTTCGTTCCCCGACCTGGGTAGTAAATCACTTGAACCTCTGTCTTTGGCTCTGCTTCCAGGAAACCCTGGATTTTTAAAAACAAGGCTAAGAAATTGGGTCTTTAAGAAGCTTGATGGCATAGTCATGAAGTTAGCAAGTCGTAGAGCCAGAGAGGAACTCAGATGTACGGGACACCCAAGCTCCACACTAAAGCTGCAGTGGGCTGTGTCACATAGTTGAGGCTCCCTGAACAGTTACTGCTCCTCCTTCCCTCGGGACCACCTGTCTTTCCTCTTCCTTAGCGCTTATGCTCATTTGTTGCAGAAGTGGAAGCTCAGACTATTGAAGAGCTGAAGCAACAGAAATCGTTTGTGAAACTTCAAAAGAAGCACTACAAAGAAATGAAAGACCTGGTCAAGAGACACCACAAGAAAACCACTGACCTGATTAAAGAGCACACTACAAAGTACAATGAGATTCAGAACGACTACCTGAGAAGGAGGGCGGCATTGGAAAAGACTGCCAAAAAGGACAGCAAGAAAAAGTGAGTTGAACGACTGTTTGTTCTATGATGTCATGGAAAAGCATCCTGTCCATGGACTGTGGGTGTTTCATACCATGTTGCTAGTCCTACATCTCAGGAAAGAAGGCCACCAAGCTCCTCATGCTTTGTGGCTCTTGAGTCCTTCAGCACTTTGTTTGTCTACTGAGTTTCCTTACTTGACCAAATTCCAAGAGTAAATCCATAGGACATCCTCCCTGAGCTCTAGTCCAGCACCCTGATTCTAGGTGGCTGGCTTCCCACATGGTAGCTGCCCATGTGGCTGGTCCAGAAAATTGCTTATGGACCTGGAGCCCACCTGAAGAGGAAACTTGTCTTAGGTAAAAGAGTTCTGTTTTGCTTCCCTTTCCAAAGTCTACAGAGCCCTGCAAGGTGACCCTTTTGTTTGGGTCCAGAGTCCCTGTAGCCCCAACTTCCCAGAGTTTGATGGGGAAAAGCATCTTCCATCCACTCAACTGATATTTATAGAATACCCACTGCACCCGGGGACATAGCAATGAACAGAACCTACACGGTTTCACCCTCTAATGGCTAAGGTGGAGATGTGGGGAAGAGGAACAGAAAAAAAAAAAAAAAAGCATTGTCTTGTTCCAGATTGTGGTGAAGATACTAAAGAAGAAAATAAGGAGAATACTGTGAGAGAGAATGACTAGGAGTGGGAAAACCTTATCTCATGTTGAGCTTGCATGCCGTATCCATTCTCTAAAGAAGGCAGATATGCCAAGCTGAGGGAACAGTAAGTCCAAAAGGCCCGAGGCAGGGAAAATGGACTTGTTCCAGGTGCAGTGAAGTTGGCAAAGCAAGTGAAGACAGAGTAAACCACAAGATGAAGTCAGAGAAGTAGGAGGGAGAATTGTGACTCTATTACTTTAGAATAAGAACAAGTGACAGACAGATTGGAATTTACATAAGTACAAAAATCCACTGGGAAAAAAAAAATAAAGTAAAGTGGAATATGTCATCTTACGTTCTCAGAAAATGACTCTAGTTGTTGTGTGGAAGGGCAAACCTCACACTGGGCTTCTGAAATAGACTCATGAGCAAAGGATTTTGCTGGCAATAGGTTGTATAAAACCAGGTCCTGGGTGTGGCCTGAGCAGCCACAGCAAGGATGCTGATGGCACTGATCTGCAGAGACCAAGTGAGGAGGGAGGAGCTAGAGCAGGAGGCCGCCTGGGAAATTGTCCTGAGCACAGCTGAGCCATGAGAAGGATGCTGGAGTAGAAGTGAGGAGAAGGGGAGGGACTTTTGATTTGGAAAGAAGCCTGGGACACGGTATTTGGAACACAAAGGGGAGAACCTGCTTGTGTAGCTCTGCAGTTCCTGGATGTCCTTGTGGGGAATGAAACTTGTTCCCCCCACCCCCTGCCAATTTGCTATGACATCACATTGTCTACACGAGACCTGTCTCGAAAACCACGAGGAGAGCCTTCCCCTTCCCAGCAGCTGAGCCTCCACCCACAGTGGGCATAATGTTTTAGTTCCTAACAAGCCCTCAGACCTTGGTCCATAGACTTCCCAGTAATGGGCCCTGGTCTGGGATCCCTCAAGAGCATCCCAGAAACTGACCAGAAACTCAGGTGTGACACAAAAGCCTTCTTTGCTCCGGATCTTGCCTGCCTTGCTGGCCTTATGTTCCAGAGCCCCATGGAAATCTGCTGTCCCTGCTAGGCACTGAATAGGACATGGTGATGAATAGGAGACTGAAGGTTGTCCAGGTTCATGGCCTTTTCCACAGTTGTAAAATTTTCACATGAAGACTGCATGTCTTACCTCTAGACCTACAATGGGAGAACTTCAGTTTTCTAATTGCCTGTGGATTTCAGACCATCTTTTGCTTTCAGATTTCCACATTGGGTTGCTTACTTTAGCTGATCCCTGAACACAGAGTCTGGCAGACCCCACTGGTATTCCTCTTTTGCCCCCATTGACACTCAACACTACTGAGTGTCAATGAAGTGCCAGGCATATGTCATATGTGCTGTATTCAATTTCTTTCTCTCTCTCTCTCTCTCTCTCTTTCTCTCTCTCTCTCTCTCCTAGGACCAGGGATTGAACTCAGGACCTTGCATTTTCTAGACAAATGCTGTGCAGCTGAGCTAAATCCCTAGCCCCTCTGTCTTCCTCTCTATGGCTACTGAACTGAGCACTAACTAGATGCCTTCTATAGCAGAAATGTACAGCTCCATAGTCCTAGAGCCACCGAGTCAGTAGTCGAGGTATCAGCAAGGCCCCTGCTTTGAAAGATGTAGGTGTGGAACCTTTGTCTCTTCTAGCTCTTGGTGGTTGCGTGCAATGCCTAGCATCCCTTGGCCCATAGACTTATCCTCTAGCCTCTCCCTCTGTTGTCACACGGAGCTCTCTCTGTGGAGGCTTACTTCTTCAAATTTCCTTTTCGTCTGAGTGCACTAGTCATTGGATGAGACTCCACCTTACATCAATGACCTCATCATGTCTAGTACATCTGCAGCCACCTGATTTTCAAATAAGCCAGTAGGTTGAGGTTCAGAGAAGGACATCAAGCTTGAGGGAACACTGTTCATCCCACAGTAGGGACTGAGCACATGTTCACAGTCTTCCATGTGTCTCCCACGTGGCATTGTGAACTTAGGGCCAGGCATTGCCCCCACCGGAAAAGCAGGGATGGGAGCTCAGGAAAGCTGTCCCCCCACCAGGAGCTTGTGTTACACACAGGATCTAGTTACAGCAGAGCCACCGCATGGTGCCCTGTTGGGTCCTTTGACACAGCAGGTGTGGAACTCAAATCTCTGGAGACATGTGACTGCTTCTTGGAAGGGGTCCCTGTAATTCTACAAGGGACTTAGAATTGTATAACTGCCTCTCTGCCTATGTCTATTCTATGAATGGATGCAAGAAACAATAATGACCATATGAATTTATTCATCAGTGTCCCAAATATTATGAGACTCTACTAAGTGTAGATCATTGGAATTTCTTTTGAATGTTCTGTGTGGGCTTATCCTATGAACTTGTTGACAATGAATATCTTGCAACATGAAGCTCTCTAGTCAACACAGTTAATTTTTGTAAGATATCTTCCTGAAAGTTCAAGAATTACAGAAATGAAAATAATATGCAGTTACTTTAATTTTTTGTCCTTCAAGATTTGAGTTAATATCAATATTAATTTTAACTTATTTATTGTTCTAAGAATATTATAGGCATTGTTCTAAAATCTTTATAAATGTCAACAAACACTATTTTGAAAGTAAAAGCTTATTTGCAACATGAAATAATGTATAGTTTAGGATATTTTTAAAAATACCAAAGTATATTTGGTATTTTCATCAATTACATGTAAAAAAAATGTGAGAAAATCCTGCTAAATCAATTAAAATCATCTCTCTACTTAATTTCCTGTAGCTACAGTATACAAATTACTCTTATCAGGTGTCCCAATTTTTCATACTTTGATTAACAAATGGGCAAAATATAGTCAAAGATAATCCAATAATCTTCACAGCTCTGGGAAATCACGTTTAGGCTTCTCTGTGCAATTATTCAAAACTGTTTTGGAAATATTGTCATTGACTTTCTCATTAAAGTCTCTGGAGAGCCTGACTCATCATAACTGTTGCAAATAAGTTCAGATTTATTCTCTAACCAAACACTTGATAAATCAGCCCAAAACTGCGAGAGTGGCAGTGCTACCTCCTTCCTTCCACATCCACACTGAGTCATTTTACTCAGTGACAGGTGGCAGAGAGGGGGAGGCACATGCTTCAGACCCAGATTGTAACACGGAATGTAACATGTGCTTCAGTGGAAATCACAGTCGCAATGCAATTTCAGAAAGCTATAAAATCATCATTCCTTAGAGCCAAATGGACTTAAAAGCTACCTAATGAAATCTGTCACTTTTTAAAGGAGGAAACCAAAAGCTAAGGCATTTAAGTTACTTGTCATATGGACTCCTTAGGCAAAGCCTGACCAAACATTTCCTCATATTCTTTTCTTTATTCACTTATGTATCTGTTTTACATGACATATCCTGCAAGATGCTCCAATTAGAGCATAAAATAGTATCATAGCAAATCATGTATAGAACAATCCTATGCATGTATAGAACATATGTACATACAAATACACACAAACTGAGCTTCTGGGCACTTACCTATTAGTGCTGTAATACAGACACTTATAATCACATGTGGCTCTTGAACCCTTGAAATGTGGCTTATTAACAGTTTTTTCATTTTTCTTTTTGGTGACTGAGCCTGGCTATATAGTTCAGGTTAACCTTGAACTCGGTATATACCCAAGGCTGACCTTGAACTCACATCAATCTTATTGCCTCAGCTTCTTAAGTGCTGGGATTACAGGTGTGTAGTACTATGCCTGGCTGTAAAATCTTAAATTATATATACGGGAAAAAAAAATCACAAAAGTAACTCACACTGTGCTTCTAGTAGATACCATCACCCACTTAAAGTAATTTCTGTCCTTGAATGTTTAATTAACCTCTTGGGTTCTGAGAAAAAGGAATAAGTCAAATAATTCTCATCTGCTTAAAGAAACTTTTGGCTGGGGATTTATCTCAAGTAGTACCACACTTACCTTGAAAGCACAAGGGCCTGAGTTCAATACACAATACCACACACACACACACAAATAAATAAATAAAATAAAGGAAACTTGCTTGTTCCATGAAAGACAGATGTTTTTATGGTGTTAATCTACCAAAGAATTTGTTTTCTGAATATCATACAAGCAGCTGTGGGAGGAAGCAAAGCCCTCAAAGTCTAAACTATGTCTCACCGTCTGTCTCTCATCTCTCTTAATTCACAACACAATCCTGAAAATAACCCAGAATAATCAGTTGTATCCAATATAACATTTTCTTACTCAGATTATCATGGAATCAATTGTGCTTTTCACACAAACTGGGAAGTCTCTGTTGAGATAGAGCCCAGTATTATTGCCCTTTTTCCTTCATTGAGTTTTTTGTATTGAGTTTAATGTATTAGATATACATTATGATCACATTCAACATTGAGAATTTGCATTTGTACCTTACATATCTTGATTCTCATTTTCCCCAATCCTCCACCTTCCCTGTTCTTTTTTTTCTGTGTTTTTTTTTTTTCTGGTATACAAATTAAGTATACATTATGCTCACATTCAACATTGAGAATTTTTACCTGTACATAATGTATCTTGATTCTCATTTTAATGCACAGAATTTGCTCCAGGGATTGGCTTGGAGTAGGTGCACTGCAGCACTGTGTCCCTAGGCACAGTGTCCCAGTAAGCCCTAAGGACCTTCCATGACCCTGGAGACTGAGCCAGAAATGACATAGTACATGCCATATTCCAAGGAAATAACATGGTAACCTTAGAAAAGCTTCAGTAGGCATTATTCTTCCCAAACCAAGATCACCCTGTCCTTCTAGCATCAAGACCTCCCATTTTCTGCCTCTTCTGTCTGCTGCACCTCACCCCACAGTGAGGCCAATTTCACTGAAGACTTTCTGTTGTGACACTTGTCCTCAGGATCTCACTCTCTACCCTGAGTGGTTTATTCAAATATTTATTTCCAGATATAGAGCCTTCTCTGTGAGGACCTGTGGTCAATCACTTTCCCTGTGCCTTGCTACCACCCATGAATTTTGTGAGTCAAACTTTTTTCATCTTTGCAGATCAGAACCCAGCAGCCCCGACCATGGCTTGTCCACCATCGAGCAAGACCTTGCTGCGCTGGATGCCGAAATGACCCAAAAGTTAATAGACTTGAAGGACAAACAACAGCAACAGCTCCTAAATCTTCGGCAAGAGCAGTACTATAGTGAAAAATATCAGAAGCGAGAACATATTAAGCTGGTAAGCTCAAGACATATGATTTATGTTTGTGCAGCTGCAGCCATGTTTCACAGAGACCATATCTGACATTCTTGGGAAATTCAAAGCAAACAAGGGCCCTATAACCTGGTGTCCACCACACGAATATTGTATACACCTACTATCCTAACTTAAAAAAAAAAATCAGCTCCTTTCTCTCCCTTTTTTGAAGCTATGTTTCACTGTTTATGTTTGCACTAACATATTTTGAGGTTATGATAATTTGAGGATGTATAAAGTTAGACAAGTAAATACATTTTTTTAAATCAAAATTTACCAGTTAGTTTATCCCCAGCATCCCTTTGGCAGTACATTTGTCTACATACTGCCTGAAGCTATTGATTCTTGTTTGCATGAGACACACTCATGTGTCTCTTTAGTCTGTTTATTTGTTTTGTATGACTTTTTTCCATACTTTTCTATTTATAGAGTGTTGTATTCACCTTCATTGTTTATATCTAGTGAAATCTGATAAGTTCTAATTACTTTCTTCTAATTCGTGTTTATTTGTGAAACAATAGCACATAGTTTTGTGCTACAATCTATAAAAAAATCTTACTATCGGTGCATGAGATATGATTCTTACACCTCTAAGGAATTCTGCAATACAGACAGACATGTTTGGGACACTGAGACTGCATAGGAAAGGAACGCCTTAAAGATGTGTGAAAGACAAGATTGGAAAATGGAGAAACAGTAGCATATCAGAGAGTAAAACTTTGCATAATGAAATGGAAAGACAAAAGAGACCTCTCCTTATTGTAAATTGTTAATAATACAGAAATGATAGAATTTGAAAGAAGTGAAACTAAGTATTCCAGCGGTGATCAATGATCATAATAATTTTATGAGTGATGTTAACAGAATTAATCAATATCTAACATGTTACTCTGTGTTCAGAAAGTGAGGAAAAATATTATAATAAATATAGTATTATTATGTATGCCCTTTTTAGACTGTACAACATGAGCTTGTTATTTATTAAGAATACAGTGTTCAAAAAGTCACTTACAATTTAGATTAGGTCTAATAGACCAAGTAATTTAAAAATACACGATAGCAAAATGCCAGCCAGGACACCAACATCTGCACCATTATATTGAGTGGGTAGACACTACTAAAATTGTATTGCTCACAGAAAAAAAAAAGGCCAGAACAATAGGGTAAAGTGTGTTCCTCAAAGAAAGGTCTTGATGCAAAAGACTGTGGAAACAGACTACATGCTACCACCCAGATTATAATGTTGTATTGTGTGTTGAATGTTCTAAAATATACCATACACAGAATAATTATTAAATAAGGTTAAATTGTCATCTTATATTTCCTGTTATCATATAAAAACTAATACAAATATGCCATTTTGGCTATCCTGTATTCCAATAATTGGACCAAACACGTATTGCAAGGAAATTTTAACTTTTTCTGAATCTCTGGGCTTTGTAAGAACTGCAACAACATGGTACCAGGCCGCCCACAGTTCGATGTTTAAAGAAGTCATTACCTAGATGAGCACTGTGGACGATGTCATCCTGAGCTTCCTGGGAAACAAATTCTATTGCTGTTCTCTCTGTACACAATCAGTTTGGCACTCCAAAATATTGTGACATTCCCTGTACTATTTTTGGTATCTTGGAGTAATGGTAAGAACACAATTAGTCTTAATTAGAAGATAAATTAAGTGAATTTAGCATAAAATAGCCTTGAGTATAGGCTAGTGTCAAAACCAAAACAAATGAGGAAGCGGGATAGAAACTAAAGTACAGTTCCCAGAAGAAATGGGCTCCTAGAGCTATTTGTATGGCCTGTCTGTTTCTGGCTAAGGGTTTGCATGTGGAAGGTTTTGTTTTTTGTTTTTGTTGTTTGTTTGTTTGTTTGTTTGTTTTAAGATAGGGTCTCACTTTGTAGTTCAGGCTGGCCCTGAGCTCACCCTCAATCTCACATCAGAGCAATCTTCCTGCCTCTGCCTCCCGAGTGCTGGGATCACAGGCATTAGCCACCATGCCCAGCCCTGTGGTATGTGGTACTGATTGCTTCTGGGCATGAGTTTCCATGCCCAGTATTGTATGTGGTTATCAAGGGGTCAAACCTGGGCCCTTGCGCTTGCAAGATAGGCACCAGAACCACTGAGCTAAATCCCCAGCCCACGTGGAAGTTTTCTGATGCTGTTTGTGCCTATAGGTTTGAAAATCTGCAGATGCATTAGCCATGAGGGTGTGAGAAAGGATTTACTGTAACATCACTCTAGCACTGACCCCTGTGACAGTATGCAAATCTGCAGGTCAGAATCACACAAGCTGCCTATCAAAATTAGAATTCACTTGGTCATGTTCTTAACTTGTATATCAGAATTACATGGGGCACTTGTGAAAGTCGAGATTTTAAATTCTATTATAAATTCTAGTTCCACAAATGCCTGTTCTTAGTAATCCTTCTGTTCCCAGGATCATCCTTTGAGAACCACAACCTTTTGCTAAAAGCCTAAAAGTGAAACTCAACCACTGTTTTTCCTTTGTTGATTTTCCTCTGTTCTTTTTGTGGTCCCAGGAGATGAACCCAGTACCTTACTCTTGTAGAAAAACAATCTACCACTGAGCCATACCTCTGGCCAAGGTTTGTTTTTAACAAGCTCAGCATAGTTTGGGTGGGTCACTTCAATTGTGAGCAACTGCAAGAAGATAGGTTGCATACTGAAGGAATAAGTTTGGGCAGGGGTTTTGTTGGGGATAAGGAGAGGATTGCCTCAACAGAACTGGGAAAGTCGGTCAATTTTAATGGGAAATAACGGCTTCCAGACTCATGCTTACCACTGCCACATGCCTTGTTGGTTGTTGTCTATGTGAGGTTTTCCCAGCCGGAGAGGGTGAGGTGCAGAGTCAAGCACAGACCCTGGGGAATGTTTCTGGAACTTCCAATTTATTTAGGCTTAAGTGTCACATATATAGCAAAAGGTCACAGGGTGGGGTGAAGGCTAGGAGGAAGGGAGGGTCTATAGGTTTGACCTAGGGTTTTGCCCAATAAGAAAACTTTGTGAGTGAGTGGCATTAGCTATGGGGAAAGGTGAGGCAATGAGTGAGAGACAAGAGGGGTGGAGCTGTCAAGATGGCCTCTGACAAAGTTCAGCTCGTGGGAGTGAGTGTGTTCATGCCCCTAAGGGTCTCTGAATCTTCAGGGAGACAAAGTCTCAACACTCGCCCAGGTTCATGTCTTATGCTTATCTGGTTATAGAAATCATTCTATTTAGTCTTCACAGCTGTTGGTATTTGTTACTACTCTTAGCCCAATATGCATGTTTAAAAAAAAAAAAAAAAACTTATAGAGAAATGTAGGGAGTTTCCCACAGTTCAAAAATTTGGTGCTTTGAGATTTGAATTGATCTTCTGGCTTTTCTGACTTTATAACCAGATAAAAAAATGACAGCCATTTTAACACTTAGGAAGTTTATATTCTCAAAGGTGGGATACAGACCACAAACTAAGGAAGCTGACAAAAATATGCAGACTGTTAAAATATTTTTCTAAGCAGAAGAACAGATAGGCAAAGAATCTAGGCTGGCAATGGCCCTGAGAACTGGAAGAACCACAAGGTGGTTGGCTGGCTGTAAGGAGGACTATAAAATATTATAAGACCAAACAAGATTATAATAAGGTCAAAGATTTAGCACTTTGGGGATGAGAGTCAGATCTCATGAGGTCACTAGGCCTCTGTGTGTCCTCTCTGTGGCCCTCAAACTGTGGTGGAAGTTCTTGTAGGACTGATAACAGAAGACTACTATGATCTGGAGTAACTGTCAGAAGGAGCACTCTGGTGCTGTCCTGGCCAGTCTATGGTGAGAAAAGCTCTCCTAGGCAGTGATAATACTGAAGCCCAGTTGAAGTCAATGGTAGCCCAAGAAATTAGGAAGTCTTGGGGTTTCTGAGTAGGCAACTCAAGTTAACTGACAAGATAAATGGCACTTAGAAGTGTAGACACCCCAGCCATAATCATAACTGGAGTTTACCCAGGACCACAGCTCTGGGCAAGATTCCATTTCCTGAGAAAAGAACTCAAAAGAGGTGTGGCAGAATAAAAGGAGCAACACATACTCACAGTAGATTCCCCAAACAAAAATCATGGATAAAAACAAAGCCCATCCAAACAGAAGGCCTCTTGGAAAGGCATGAACTTGAGCTTCAGAAACCACAAGAAAAAGCTGCAAAGTCTCAGTGTCCAGGAACTATACATGGGTGAAAGGGACTACATGGAAAAAGGTTGACTGGGAAAGACTCAGCCATTTGAATCTAAGCTGAAAGGTGGGAAAACTTCACCTGAGAAGCAGAAGAGATAGTAGAAATATTCTGGGAGGTAGCAGCTCCATAATATATCCTTCCACTGGAGAAAGAATGTGCAAACATTGTAAAAGTTCATAAGCATTTTCACCAAAACCAGATATATGACCAGACCAGATTAACATTTTTGGTTAAAATATAAGCAACCCATTCCAAATGCTGTGATTGTAGACTTGGATTTTAGAACATACCTGGATGAGCCTTTGTTCTGCAGTTTAAATTAAAACACTTTGAGTCTGGAAACACACTAAGTTATTTCCTGGCCACTGGGGGCATCCACCATTTACACTGCATGCCTTTACCTATTACATGTGTGACAGAACTTCCAAGCAGCCAGATACTGTGATAACCAAGCATTGCTGTGTCTCAGAATCTTTAGAATGAAAGGTACCTAGATGTATCAGTTCTATCTTTAATGATAGAATGAGGAACAACGCACACAAGCTAGATTAGATAAATGGAAATGTAGTTAATAAGGGAGTAGAGACAAGAGGTATAAAGGGGAATGTGGAAGATGAGGAAGATTAAGAGGCTATTTCATCTCCCAAAACCAATTTAAGGATTAAGTACTAACACGCTCTGGTTACAGTTAATGCTTCCCACATGCTGCCGTTTACTGTTCAAGAATCAGAAAAGAAACCATGGCATCAGTAAACTCTAGGATTAGCACAGCATTCTGATAAACTGAAGACAGAAATAAATAAGACCCATTAGATGTGTATAACAAAGAGTCCTAAAAAATGAAATAATGGGGCTGGGGATTTAGTTCAGTGTTTCTAGTGCCTGTCTTGCAAGCACAAGGACCCAGATTTGATTCCCCCATAAACACATACAATACTGAGCGTGGAGACTCATGCCCAGCAGCAATCAGTACCACATGCCACAGTGCCGGGCATGGTGGCTCACGCCTGTAATCCCAGTACTTGGGAGGCAGAGGCAGGAGGATTGCTATGATGTGAGTTTGAGGCTGAGCTCAGGGCCAGCCTGAACCACAAGCGAGACCCTGTCTCAAAAAAAAGAAAGAAAGAATGAATGAATGTATCAGTAAACTGATTTGAAGGCAAAGATTGAGGACAATTTGACTAACAAATTGCTTTAACAATTGACAGGCACTGAGATATTTTAAGTGACTTCATATGATCATAGGACACGTAAGGCACAGCAACCTCTATAAATTTTAGCTTTTTGACCTCGCACCTGTTCACACAAGGACCTGCATCCTTACAGCTCTACATACAAACAACTTTACACCCTGGCTACTCAAAGTAGCCAGGTCCCTGAATCACCCTGCTGTTTGTTAGACACTGACTCTCAGACCTCATCTCAGGCCTCATAAATCACAATTTGCTTTCTAGTAGAAGTACTAGGAGACTT
>PVIR01003363.1:0-89644 GCA_004026965.1 Petromus typicus | reverse complement strand
TTTGAATACATACCTGGAAGTAGAGCTGGCAGAATCATCTAAGTAGTTTTACTTTACTTTGGAGTAGCCTCCGCAATATTTTCATAACTACCCTCCCACTATACAATCCTACCAGCAGTGTACCAAAGGTCCCTTCTTGCCACATTTTCAGTGACACTTGCAACTGGTCACCTTAAGAGCTGTGGAGTGATGGCTCATCGTTGGTTTCATTTCCACCTCCCTGATGATTGACAGTGTTGAGCATCTTCCTGTGTCACTGTTAGCCATTTGCATTTTGTCTTTAGGAAAATACCTATTCAGACCACTTCCCATTTAATTAGGATTGTTCAGGTGTTCCGTTTTGGTTTGGTTTTGCCATTCAGGTCTATGAATTTCTTATATATTTATGATGTTAATCTTTTCAGCTGTGTCATTTGCAGACATCTTTTATTATTCTGTAAGTTGCCTTTTTGCTCTGCGTTTCCATTGCTATGAGTGAAATTTTAGTTTCATTTCATTCCACTTACTTTTGCTTTTGTTGATCATGCTTATGGTCATATCTACAAAAATGATTGCATGTCTATTGCAGCACTATTCACAATAGTCAATATGTGGCCACAACTTGTGTCTATCAACAGATACAGAAAGAAATGATGGTAATGTATATAATAAAATAAAATACAACCATAAAAGGAAAATAACCTTATCATTTAAAAACATGGGTGATCTAGAGGATAGTATACTGAGTGGCAAGCTAGCCAGGAAGAGACAAATATTGCATGATGTCATTTACATATGAGATCTTTCAGTCATTCATTGAAGCAGCAAGTGGCCCTTGTAATATATGGCCCCTTAAGGTTGGACTTTCTAGCTTCAATAACTATGGACCAAAATAAAACTCTTTTCTATATCAATTATCTCATTTTAAGTATTCTGTTGTAGCAACAGAAAATGGATTGAGTTACAAATTTTCACTTATAAAATCAAAAGTCCTAAGATTCTAATAGGCTGCAGGGTGACTGTAGTGAATAGTGCTACAGTGCTTACTTGAAATCACTATGAGCTGTTGCTATATTCCTCTCCCTCCCCATAAATAATGTAGTGATTAATACCTTTGTGGTAACCATTACATAATGTATTTCAAATCATGCTGTATAACTTAAATGTATACCTATTTTATTTGCCAAATTATATCTTTAAAGAAATTTTAGAAGGGGCATGAAGTTCATAAGATAACTCAGACTTTGGAACTATGATCTGGAAGACAAAGTGAAAAAAGACAAGGATTCCAAGCTGACGCATCACTGCCAAGTCCCTGAAGAAAGGAAAGGGCGGCACAAGCCTATCCCTGGAGCTCAGGACAGATTGACAGGAAGAGAAAGCGAGAGATCAGCAGAGAGGCCAGACTGTGAGACCTCAGAAGACACTGCGAGGCCATATGTAGGACAACACAAAGTAGTAAAGGTCTCTGAGAGGAGGTCTTATGCAATCAGGTGCATCCTTTTGGAAGATTATCCCAGGTAAATGGCAAGAAATCGATTGTCAGCTGACAAGGCTGGAGGCAAGGAAAGCAGTTGAAATAATTTGCCTAGGGAAACACCAAAGGAACTAAAATTACAGAACTGGGAATATAAGTAGTGAGTGAATTTGAAAGACACTTGAAGTAGACATGCATTAATAAATAGACAAATGATCGGGTGATCAACTGGATAAGGATTATAGGTTATGATAAAAAGAAACAGTGTAGTACAAATTCATATTTAATGTGTCATGTATCATTTATTATTATTAATTTTATTATGATAAATTTTACATGTGCATGGAAACTTTTCACAAGTCTATGAAATTGGCATTGTTTTTTTTATTTTACAAATGAGAAAAATCAAATTATAGACAAAAAGCAAACGATTAGTCTAGAGAGCTAGTAATTGCTACATTAAGGATGATATCCAGATGTGCAGTGCAGGCCACAGACTGAATCGTGACATCTGGCTCTAGCCTGGAATAGCGGAGGGGTGAACATCCATAGAGAAGGCTCTGAGCATCTTTTTAGGCTTACTGAGTTTATGGATGAAATTTGGGGACCACTGATTGGATGTGTTTAGAGTTCAGTAGAGGATTCGATCGGGGATAGCAGCCAGAGAGCCATGCCTCTAACAATTATCAAGGAAGTTATGAAAACACAGATCAGAGGATAGAAAGGGCCTATGGAAGAATCCTGGGAGACTTACTGATAAGAGCAACTCAGATGTGTAGTCAAAGGAAGAGAAAGGCCAGAAAGCATCATGCCCAAGAAGATGAGCGTTATGTCATTGTGCACTACTATCCCTTGTCTGTAATCTGTAAGACTATGCTGTTGGACTATGAACAAATCTGATTTATGAACATTCTCGCGGAACAGAACTCATTTATAATAAGTTGAGGACTTACTGTATATTGAAATTTTAATATCTAAGACCAGGGTTATAAGAGAATAAAGGCTACAAAAAGTGACTTGACCATGAAAGCAAAGCCTTCAGAAATAAGACCAGTGTCCTTACAAAAGAGACCCCAGAAAGCTACTTTGCCTCTTCCAGTGTATAAGAATGCACTGACAAGTCACCTTCTACAAGAAAAGGGACCTTCACCAAATAGTTTACTGCTGTCTTAATCTTGGACATCACATCCTCAAGAACTATGAGAAAATAATTTCTGCTGTTACAAACCACTCAGTTTGTGGCACTGTGTTACAGTGGCCAAAATGCAGTAAGACGACACTGGTATTAGGAAGTAGAGGTTCCCTTTTATAGATATCTAAACATGTGGAATTGAATCTGGAACTTGGCCACACGTAGAGGTTGAAGGGTTTTTAATTTCATGCTGGAAAAAGTTTGTATTGCCATAAACTGTTAAGGACAATTCTAGGGAGAGCCCAGAAGAAAAGAATTGCTGCAGAGAGAGTCTAACTTTCTTGAGAACACAGAAGTGGTGATAAGCAGAATGATGTGAACCATGGGCAGGGAAGGCCACTCTCCTGAGAACTCAGACAGAAGTATGGCATGTATTACTGGAAACTGGGGGAAAGGTGATCTTTACTGCAATGGGGCAAAGAACCTGGCTGAAGTATGTTCATATCCTCATGTTTTGTGGAAGATAGAACTCGTGAGTGATGAAATTAGATCTTAGCAAAGCACTGAACAAGCAGGTTGGCTTCTCTTGAACGCTTATAATAAATGAAAAGGAAAGAAATGCTTTTTAAAATAGAATTTTTAATCAAAATGAAGCAAAACTTGAAGAATAAGAGAATTATCAGCCTGGCCATTCTGAGAAAATGTGTTGAGGGAAAATAAACAAGCTCAGAACCAAGAGGACTTTTGATAGGGAGATTAACAAGAGTAGGCAGAAGCTGGATGCTATAATCAAAGGAAGAGTGACCTCAATTAAATCTTAATCCCCATTTTTGGAGATCTTCAGGGCTACCCTTTTACCACAAGCCCAGAGTTCCAGGACCTTAGAAGCAAAATAATTTAAAGGTCCCATTTGCCCATTCCAGCACATATCAGGATGGCAACGTGGACCACAGCGGCTGGCCCTTAAGAAAGAATAAAGTTTATGGTATTTTGTTATACTAGCCTGGATGTACTAAGACAAGAAAAGAAATCATTTTAAGATGTAGGAAATCTTGTTGTGACATTAACTATGTGAGATATACTAATGGATGACAAAATTGAAAAAGTCAGATGGTTGTAGATGGCAGATGAGAAAAGTTTTCAAATAATGTAATGTGAAACAAATGAGACACGTAAGCTTAAATATCACAGTTTCTTCTATATAAGAATAATTTAAAGAACAAAGCAAAAGGTAAATATTAAGAAAAAGAGAATCAGAGTAGACTCTTCACTTAGGGGAATTCAATTCATTTGCAAGGGCTATTTGTAATTCAAACTGGTCAACTGAAGGTTTAAGCTCAGCCTTCAAAGTCTCTTTCCTGTATATAGGCAAACCTCAGTGTCCTTAGAGAGACACTGGCCCAGGATTTCAATGAACTCCACAGAGAAGAAGATGGACTCTATTTTCTGATGATTGAATGTCAAATTAATACATTCCTGTAAAACCATTTCAGGATTTCACTGTCAAAGGAAACTAGCATAAAATCAGTAGCCAAACTGAAGCAGGCTGTTAAAATGCAAGTGTCCTTCATGAATATGACTCCAATTTTCTTTTAATTAAACTATCAAAGGGACATAATAAATACTTGCATTTTAAATGAGTTTATCTTTTAAGTCCAGTTGCAAGACTGCTAAAACTTGTCCAACTTGTTTTGGTCCACTAGTCAACCTTCATTTCCAACTTACTGTATGTTTTTTGTTCTAGTTAACATCAAAGTGATTTTCCTTAAAAATGTTCTAGGACAGTGTTCTGAGCTGTCCTTATCTTTCACCACTCTCATATTATTATTATAAATCAATTAAGCTTTTTCCCTGTGTAATAACTGTGTTCCCCTAAAGTTCTGTTTGTGATTTCTAAATGTAAAAATGAATATGTAAATAGGTACAAGGCTGTCCAGCAAAAGTTCTTATTTTCTTAGTTAGAGGAATTAGGCAAGAAAAGAGCTGAGAGTCAGTCAAATGAAAAAAGCAGTAAAATCATCTTTTCAGATAACATAACCTTGTCCATAGCAAAACCTAAAGACTTCATTAAAAAAATTAAAACAAATAAACAATTCAATGAAGTTACTGAATTCCAAAGTCACTATGAGAAATCAGTTATATTTCTACCAACAATCTGAAACAGAAGTCAAAAAAACTGTCTTGTTTATAATAAATACCCCCAAACAGTTAATCATTTCAGAATAAATTTACCAAAAAGAAAACAATGGTGATGAAATAACTGTACAATGAAACCTGTGAAATATTGATGAAATTGAAGAAGACACGAATAAGTAAAAAAGAACTCTCATGTCTATAGACCAGGAGAACTGATATTGCTAACATGGCTGTTGCATAGATTCAATGTGATCGCCTCCAAAATTCCAATCATATTTTTCACAAAAGTAGGAAAAACCAATTTAAAATTTTGTAGACCTACAAAAGCCTCAGGATATCCAAAGAAATTCGGAGGAAAAAGCATAAAAGTGGAGGCATCATGTTACCTACTTACAAAATATCCTGCAAAGCTGCATAGTGATCTAAGCAGAGTGGGGCTAGCAGACACACCATCACATTAACTGAGAGAACAATTCAGAATCCAAACCAGATTCACATATTTGGTCAACTGACTGTTAACAGCAGAGTCCTTGGGAACACACAGTGGACAAGGACAACACTTCTGTTCAGGAAGTGGTACTGACGAAATGGAGTAACGACATGTAGAAAACTTGAATTCGACTTTTGTCATAAGACATGTACAAAACTCCATCTAAAAG
The DNA here is from genome assembly GCA_004026965.1 of Petromus typicus. Lineage (NCBI taxonomy): Eukaryota > Metazoa > Chordata > Mammalia > Rodentia > Petromuridae > Petromus > Petromus typicus. Next base: position 84,261 of record PVIR01003363.1, on the reverse strand, counting down.
TAATTAATATATACAGCTAACATCTTAAACTAGTAAATTACTAAAATAAAACATAATGAATAAATTTTTTGACAGTGGTCTAAGCAATAATTTGGTTTTTGACACGACCCCAAGTATCACAAGGAACAAAAATTAAAATGGGCAAATAGGGTTGCACAAAACTAAGAAACTTCTGCACAGGAAAAGAAATGATCAACAGAGAAAAGAGACCATCTATGAAATTGGAGAAAATTTGTGCAAATCTTGCATCTGATAAAGGTTTAATATAAAAAATAAGAAGCTCAATAGTAGAAAATAAACAAATTAAAAATTGGAAAAGGACCTAAATATAATTTTTCCAAAGAAGATATACAAATGGCCAATGGGCAACTCAAAAACAAAGATTTCATCATTTACTATCAGGGTACTACAGATTAAAATCACACTGACACATCACCAGGTATCAATTGGAATTACTCTTATCAAAGAGAAGAAATAAAAAGTATAGATGGTGATGTGGACAAAAGGAAGCTCTCATGTATTTTTGTGGGCATAAAACTTGATATAGTCATGAAAAATAATATGGAACCTCCCTCAAAATGTTAAAAATAGAACTATCTCTACTGCTGGATATACATCCAAATGAAATGAAGTCAGTATCTTGAAGTATATCTTCACTCCAATGTTCTTTGAAGCACTGTTTGCAATAGTCAAGAAACCATCTAAATTTCTATCAGTGAATGATTGAACAATGAAAATGTGGTATATGTACACAAAGGAATATTACTCAGCCTTAAAGAAAGAAATCCTTTCATTTGTTAAAACATAGATGAATGTGAAATACATTATACTCAGTAAAAATAAGCTAGACACACAAAGCCAAATACTACTTGATCTCATGTATTAGTGGAATTTTAAAAATTGGTACCTGTAGAAATAGAAAATAGAATAGTATTTGCCAAAATATAGGTGTTAGGGAATATAGATACATGTCAGACAAAATGCATAAAGTTTCAATTATGCAGGATGAATAAATTCTGGAGATTGTACATGCTTGCATGGTGATTATCACTCATAATATTGGATACTTGCTAAGAAAGTAGATCTTCAATAATCTCAACCCTCCAAAAAAGCTTGATAACAATTATTTCTTAAAGTATACCTCAAAACATGTTTTATTTCTCTTATCAATAATTTGTCATTATAGAATAACAAAGCTGGGAACTTAATAATGATTTTTTTCAAATTGGAAATACTTTTATCCTTTGGGGAGTAAAGATCAGAGGTGAGAGTCCATTTGGGGAAGTAAATGCTGTTGAGCACATCTGACTGCACTGATATTCTGAGATCCAGCTTAATTACCATGGCCTTCCCTTTAAGAACATGGCAAGTACTTAAAAATGAGAATATGGACACTCTCAAGGCCTGGTCCAGGAGGAGTCATTTGTGTCACATCTAATACCTTCTTCTTTCCTAGAAAGGACATCCAGGTTGTAAGAACTGGTCCTTCCAGCCAGAAACATGACGGAAGGAGAGAAGCCAATAAGTAGCATGCTTGAAATTTTTCATTTATATCTTTAAATCAGGAGACTTCTTTTCTTTCTGTTAAACATTTTTTGTTTAGAAATACTGAAACAGGTAGCTGGGTTACACTGAACTAGCTTAGAAGATAACTTACAGAAATAGAATAAATACTGTGTAGCTTTGGTTACCTAAGTGGTGAGAGAGAACTCTAATGTATTCTTTTTTCTTTTTCTTTCTTTTTTTTTTGTCAGGGTCTCACTTTGTAGTTCAGGTTGACCTTGAGCTCAGCCTCAAACTCACAGCAATCCTCCTGCCTCTGCCTCCTGAGTGCTGGGATTATAGGCATGAGCCACCATTCCCAGCACCAGCATTGTTGTATGTGGTTACGGGGGATCGAATCCAGGCCCTTGCACTTGCAAGATAGGCACTGGAACTACCCAGCTAAATTCCCAGGCCACCCTATTATATTCTTTTCCTATTGTCACATTGTGACTTATCCAGTCACAACTGATTTGGTCAGAGTCCTGGAAGTCAGCAGACCAAAACTAGTATTACAGCCAAATCAAAGTACCACCAAGGTGTACTTCCCCAGAAGCTCTAGGGGGAGATTTCATTCCTCGCCTCCTCTATCTTCTAGTGGCAGATAATTTTCCTTGGCTTGTGCCCCCATCCCTGAAATCTTCAAGAATAGTATCTTGTAATCTTTCCCCATCCCACCTTCACATCAGCATCTCTGATATGTGTCAAATCTTCCACCATGTTCTCCTCATAAAGATTCATGTGATGACATGCATCTGGGTTGGCAGCTTTTCTGTTGCTGGGACAAATACCCAACACACAACTTAAAGAAAGAGAAGTGTAATTTAATTTGTAATTTCAAGAGATTCAGTCAATGATTGGCTGTCTCCAACATCATGGTAGCAGGGAATGGAGAGCAAAGATGCTTAGTTCACGGCAGTCAGGAAGCAGGAAGACTAACAACATCAAAGAGAAAAAGATGAAAGACTGAAAATATACTCCAGGGTCACACCTTTGTGACTCACCTGGTCACATCCAGAAACATGCGGTATCCGTAGGATCCTAAAGCAAATCAAATCTACACTCTCTCACTGGAGTCCAACAAAATAACCCAAGATACTCTCCTCAGGAGCCTCAGTCACATCCCCAATCCTTGTATGTATACAACATCCTTTTTTGTTATATAAAATAACATTCACAGATCCTAGAAAATAAAATATGAATATCTTTCTGAGGGCTGATTCTTTTTACCTACTGCACTCAATTTCTACTTGTTATCCAATGCACATAAATCCATAGATAAAGGTCAAGATTAAACCCAAAACTAAGTCACAAATGATTGGTCTATTCTTCAAACTTTGCTGGGCAAGAAAGGAGATTCAGTTTTCTGGAAAAGTCCATTCAGAGAAATTCTTTATACAATTCTAGGTGTATAAAATGCTTTCAAAATTAACTTAAAAATTCTTCATCAGTTTGATATTAAAGTGTTTACTTCTGGATCAAGCTTTAGGAAAATTTTAATGTGCAAATAAGGGAGAATACAGAGATCCAGAATCCCATGACAGCCTTTACCTCTGATACAGCCACCTTCACCCCCTGCCAGCTTTGGCAGTGTGTGAAGAGAAGAGAGACAATGGAGCTCCTCAACCTTGGACTTCAGCATATCCTTAAACTCCACCTAGAAACTATGTGAGAAAACAAATGTCATTTGCTTCTGTGTTTTAGGAGAACACAAGTTCCTATGGTAATAAACTCAACTCAATTCAATCCACAACCAAAGAAAGGATATAGATTTAGAGTCAGAATTTATTATGTTTTAATATCTTACAATGACATGATAGTGAGTCATCCATGCAAGATGATGTGTGGACAGGAGGTGGAAAAAGATCACAAGGACAATATCGCCTCAGAATCTGCAACTCCAGAGGAACCCAGAGTGACCTTGAACCTTGAAGACAGAAGAGAAGAAAAATGATTTCAGTACAAACTTCAAAATAAACTCTTGCTTTGAGGCATGTTGTTATTATTGTTGTTCTCTCCTTTTATTTCTGCTATTTTCTCTCTCTCTTTGGATACTTTCTAGTCTTAAATAAATTTGTTGATCTGAATAGAGGTGGATAAGAAATGTTCTTGGATTTAGACCGGAACACACCCAACAGAGCGCATGCGCGCACACACACACATATACACACACACTCGTGCACACATACACACTCCTGTGCACACGTGAGCACACACACTCCTGTACATGTACACACTCGTACACACACTCATGTGCGCGTGCACACTCGTGCACACATACACACTCCATGCACACATACACACATTCATGCACACACGTGCACACATACGCGCGCACACACACACACACACACACACACACCTGACTCTGGGGACTGTTTGAGGACATCCAGAGGGTACCTTCAGTGCAGTGGCTTAGAAAGCTAAATTTCGCCGAAGGCTTCTAATCCCTGCTCACTAAGGATTTGAGTAGTACAATGAAGAAATGACTTGTTGGGTAACTTCCAGAATTTTTCTTAATATTTAATTGCAGTGTACCTAACATATTTATAAAATGCATACATTTTGCTTACATTCCTTAGTCAAAACATTTCTCTAACCTCTTTTTTTTTTTTTAGTGACAAAAATGTTCTTGTAATTAATGAAGTACAAAAATATTGGGGAAACATGCCTACAAGCTTCAACTCTCATTCTATTGCTAATATAGTCCCTTGGCTTGCCATTTGAACTTTGCTGCCTCTTGCCTCACAGCTGTGTTTAATGAGCAGAGAGATTATTTAAATGAATCCACAGCAGAGCTTTCTTTCTGAGGCTCTGGCCATCTAAGCAGGCATCTTCCCTTACCATCGGGCAGTAAGAGGGTTCACCACCCTTAGTTTCCTGGCCATATATGCAAAAGATAACTGTGTAGTTACTGGGTCATATCCCTAAGTGGGAGAGAAGATATTAGTGATCCTGTGACCCCCAAAAAGGGCATCAGAAATGAGCTTTAAGGTAAAAAATGAGAAGGAACCTGTTCCAGCCTCTACCGTGGGTCAGATTTCAGTTTGTCATTTCTTGTCACCTAAAGACTCTTCGTGTCTCAAAATAAAAACATGTAGCCTTACAAAATAATCTCTTGAAAAAACACTGTTGGTAGGCATATGGCCTTGGCTTCTGTGAACGTTGATATAGGATCCTTTGCAAATGGGCAGGCCTGTGTTTAATGATGTTTTTAGGATATTAAAATGAGTTTTTACTCATGTTAAGATTTAAAGTAAAAATAACTCTCTAGGGGAGAAACCCCAGAGACAGTTACAAAGTTGCCAAGAAAATTTAATAAGAACTAATTTGGAGCTGATAAGCATCCTATCCAATACGGTGGGATTAAGCAATAAGAATTCTTCCTGGGAATTTACAGAGAGATAAGCATCTCATGAATAAGTAAACTCTGAAGCAGGAGGCTACGGGGTGTTTATTGATTTTGAAATCATGTGTTTGAGAAATTGCCCTTGAGGAAAAAACTATTATGGTTGATAATATAATAGTTATATTCAGAGACAGCCCACTTCTTTGGCTCGTGGCAGAATAGAAAGATTTTCCACCCAATACAAAATTTATAAGCATAAGTTTGATTTGAAAAATTCATTCATTATTACAATCTTCCATAACCTAATTCCTAGAAGTTAATATTCAAATGTAATACAAAAGTCAAAAGTAAATAAAAAGTAAGTCGGGGTCCTCAGCTCATTAAATATTTTTGTATTCCTGGGTTTGAGGAAATTTTTTGGAAAAATAAAAAGGATGTCTCCAGAGTTGTCTAAAGTTTCACTTTCCTCCATCCAAATTCTTTGTGCTATTTACATCTATCTTTGCCACCCAGTATAATTAGTATTAAAATTCAGAGAAAACTTCTGAGTCATTTCAAAACAAGTTTTTAGTTTATTACTTTTATTAAAGTGAAAAAACAAGAAAAATACAGTTGCTTTTAACAATAATGGAAACAATAGGTTTTTATTAAAATTCTGAGTTAGCCAGAAAATTCCATTACATCCAGTGATTTGTAATAATTGGGTGGTTTTTTTTTAACGCAAACATCTCCTACTTACTGCCTTTCTTAAGAGCTATCCAACAAAAAATGAGGAGACTCCATTTCTGTGACACTGTGGTCTTCTGTTATGGTCAGCCAGTGCTGGTTTGATTATGAGTGTGAGATCCTCTTTCGTGCCTCCTACCTCTGGTCTCTGAGGAGGAGTGAGTTATCCTCAGAGATAATCCTCCTCTCTCCTCTTCCATTTCCATTCCTCTCTGTCTCTACTGTGACCACACTGTATCAGTCGTGCCTTCCTCTGTGCTTATTCTACCCTCTATGTGAGCTTTTTCCTCCTCATCATCTCTATGTTCAAATGATCTGACTTCATTAAAAACTGAGACCAATCTCTCTTAAACTGGCTTCTCATCTCTGTGAACCCATTACATTACATTCTTAAATTACACCATACTGCTCTCCAGGGTGCCCCACCACACACATCTTCATTCTTAGATCTATTTTCCACCAACACTCATATACAGAAATAATTCTTAAGCCTTGCTCACACTCAGCTACCTAGAGTTTTCATAAACTTTGGGTGATAGTGGCCACCTCAAGGGCCTCTCTCTGACTTCTGTGACCCTGCCTCCTTCTCCTGCTTCTGTTTCATCCTCTTAGTGGGCTCTGAATTTGAAATACCATCTTTGCCCCCTGAAGAAATGTACATATCAAGGTGACATTTTCTGGAAACTTCTTTGACTTCCTAGAGAGGAGTCATCCGCACTTTGCACAAACTTTTCTAATAGATATTAGCACTTCAAATATAACTTCCAGTTACTAATTCTCTAAACAATTAGTAACAGTTTTGCAGAAAATTGTCCCAGTACTACTTAAAATGCTCTCCTTTGTGTCCAGGTCCTCAGGTATTTTCCTCCAAGGTACTCATAACCTTCTCCCTGAAAACCAAATGTCTCACTCAAACATCCTGTGTCTTCAAGCACTCAGAATCACTGCTCTGCATCTCCAGCTCTGGCCTGCTTTCTTCTATCTCTCAAGAATACCTGGATCCAGACTTTTTATCCTTGTTGACCTTTCCCACCTCATCATTGACTTCCCACCTTCTCTAGCAGTTGGTTGTTCTTCTGCAACCAAGTTGCTTCCTCTAGATTTTCAGGTGACTCTTTCCTCTGCATCATTCATGTCTGTTTCTCAGGGAAGCATGTCAGAACTCCTTGGTTCCAGGTATTCTCTAGTACATTACTTCTGTTCTTACTTCTTGATTCTGTGACCTTCAGAATCTGTATTTTAGTTTAGCTTTTTCTTCCCCAAAATAAACTCGCTGAAGGCAGAGACCTTTTCTGCCTTGTTTATGCCTCTCAATGCTCATGCTACGGTAGGACTCAATAAGTATGCGTGGAGTAATGAAAACCTCAGGGCCTCTATTAACTCACCAGCTTCTTTGAGATTATTTATCTTTTTATTCCCTGCAGTGCATAATCCATAACCCTGATAGGCAGTAGTCACTCAAGCATTTATTGAATGAATAAATGAACTGAGAGTTCTTTGAGTATATTCCGATGATAAAAAAAACCTATAAACTATTGGCTTTTGACCCTCACTGGCCATTACAGTCACCTGGAAAGTTTGTTGTTCTTGTTGTTTTTTAAGTGTTGATGCCTTAGTCCTGTCCCTAGAGATCCTGATTTAATCAGTCTGGGAAAGGAATTGGACATCAATAACTCTGAAAGGTCTCCAGATGACTCTAATGGGAAGCCACATTTGCGAGCCACTCCTCTAACACAACAGAAGAATGTCAAGTCCAAATAAAATGCTGAATTCTGAACAAGCTTTAAGATGTGTCCATTGATTTGATGCTTGAATTGCTCTTCATGAGGAATTGCGAGCAAGTACCCTCTTTTGCAAAGGCTTACTGAAAGAAAACACTTTGAACCAGAAGAAAAAAAGCTACTTTGGTGTCATACACTAAAAGAGGTGGCCTTTCAAAGCAAACACTACTTAGGCCTGTGTGCTATTCGTGGCTTCTTTGGGAAAATCGTTGACTGTAGCACATCCATACTCTTCCAAATCAGCATGGAAGACACTCTGTGTCTTAAAGGCATTGGGGAGTCACTCTTCAAGATTTAGGACCTATGCACAGAGGGATGTACTGTATCCCTCTACTGGAGTATTAATGTGTATTAACATGAATGTTATAAGTATACACTGTCCACCATTCAATAGATTTGCAATGATTCAAGCAGAGAGAATATTTGGAAGACAGAAAAACATTCTGCCTAATGAGAAATCAAGAAATGGGAAAATATATAAAGGGGTTGAACAAAGTCAACTTCAGCCCTAATTTGCCTAGAGACATACTAACACTTTCTGCAAAATAAATCAAACGTTTGCTGTATACCTTTGATATTTGTTAATAAGTTGCCAGCTAGTGATTTTCTATGCTTCCTGCACAGGAAGGTAGTGGTGTGAGTGCTGCCACACAGGTGTATCAAAAGGGCCACATGAAGGCCATTCTCTGTGTGTGAAGACAGAGGCCGGCCTGGGCGACCAGCTCCATCTTGCACACTGGGGAAGGGCGGACAGCTCAGGTGAGATCTGTGGGCTTCACATATTGTCTCCAGGAGGAAAATAATGATTTTTAGAAGCAATTTGACAAGGAATTTCTACCCTGCTAGTCTGGGTTAGCGTTTCTGAATGTGATAAATAACAGGGCTCTCAGACAGCCCATTTTTTCTTTATTTTGATACCCTTACAGCAGTAATCATGCTTCTGTCAGGTGTTATAAAGATCAAGACAAATGTTCCCTATTGCTATTCTGTCAATGCAGCTCAACCCAAGCCAAAGAAAGACGCCCCTGCCGGATGTGAGGTACGTACCATTTGTCTTCTCTCCATCACAGATGGAAGCACATCTCGTCCCATCAGGAGCCTCGGGTCAGAAAAATAGAAATCAGCGGCCAACGGCACTGCAGCTTGCTTTGCCTCGTCCAGAAGCTGGAGCCTGTCAGGCGTTCCCTCCAGGTTGACACCAGGATTTATTTTCCCTTTCTGGGATTATCGATCAGACCGCTGTGACATATCTGTAAGGTCAAATAGCAACACTATTCCTTTATCAAATAAGATGAGCTTTAGCCTTACAGGTTTTTCTATTTTCTTAAATCAAAAGGATGCCATACAGTCATTTATTGACAGTAACAATGTTCAAAAAACATAAAATGTTTTCCAAAGATGTGGTTCAGGAGCCCATCTGAATATTGTTGATGCCAAAACAGATGGAGTTAGGCTTAATTGTTGGAATAAATGCCATATGGAACAAAACACAGCTGATTATTGCATTAACACTAATGCTAATGTGCTTCATCATTCTGTTGTCATTGTAGCTACAGTTGTCGACATACTGTAATCAATATGTTTACAAGGGAACACAAATTATGGAACCTCAAACCAAAGGGAGATTTCAGAGAGAACATCAATTCATTTTATGGATGAGAAAACTGAGGCCTATACAGAATGAGTGATTTATACCAAGGCAGATACCCTCTAAGCTGCAAATGAGAGGAATTCTGAAAATGAAGGAAATATGAGAACAAAATCTTCCAAAAGGGAAAAGCCATATAACTGAGTGGAAAGGACCATAGCTCCAAAGGAACACAACAGATTTGGTATGATTAGAGGGAATAACAGGACAGGCCAATCCAACAAGTTTCCTTTTCATGCCTAGCATTTCTTGGTTAACACCCAGAATAGCTATGTGTTCTCTTTTAATGCTTTTGTAGTGATTTCTCACTTAGTAGTTTCTGAGAATATTCTCCGTACAAATAAGAGTCATTGTGGTTGGCAAGGGGAAAACACAGGCATGTCAGGGGAAGTAGCAGGGAAAGAAAGCAAGACATGAGAACAAAGAAACACCTCCCATTTCCTGGTATGGTAAGCAGAGATTTTTCCTTGTAGTTTTGCTCACAGCTGTTGATCCTTCCTGCTCCTCTTCTTGCCGTAGAGTGGGAAATGAATGGGAATTGATCTGAAAAGCTATTTCAAAAGTTATTACAGGATTGTCAGTAATCCTTCTAAACCTAACCTCCACCCCACTGCCACCCCCACATCCAATACACAAAACCCTTTGAGACGCCAGTGCTGGAAGTCTAAAGTGAGAAAACAGTAGGCCCTTGAGGGCTCCCTGCCCCCACCCAGCTCAAGGTGACTGACCCAGAAACAAGTGAAAGGAGCCTCCAGGTTCTGTGAAAGTAATTGCACCAATGCACCAAATGGATGCTTCGTGCCATCCAACGCAGCAAACTTTTAAGAGTCCAAATCCTTTCATTTTCCTTGGCTACTGCCCTGATGGAGTCTGTTAAGGGACTGTTTACCTATAATTTTTGTTTTTTATGTATGAATATGTGTCTGGGTATACATGTGTGTATGTATGTACATAACAGAGAAAGGCGAGATATAAAACTAGCAGGTAATGACAGGATATATAGTATATATTCCCAGGGAAAAACTGTTTAAAAGATAAGAGTGTTGTCATGTTTCCAACTTCCCGCCTAACACACAGATATACAGTAAGTACCCAGTATGTCTTATGAAATAAGTGCACGAATGGAAAAGTTTTGAGCTCCTGATCTCGAAGTGCTGCATTAGAATGTGTGTGCTGTCGATTTATTCAAAGTGTGTTAACATGAAAAGCAAGCTGGTAGAGGGCCGGGGAGTTAGCTCAGTGGTTCTAGCGCCTGTCTTGCAAGCACAAGGACCCGGGTTCGATCCCTGGTAACCACATACAATACTGGGTGTGGAGACTCACCCCAGCAGCAACCAGTACCACATACCACAGTGCCAGGCATGGTGGCTCATGCCTGTAATCCCAGCACTCGGGAGGCAGAGGCAGGAGGATTGCTGTGATGTAAGTTTGAGGCTGAGCTCAGGGCCAGCCTGAACCACAAAGCAAGACCCTGTCTCAAAAAACCTTAACAAAAAACAAAACAAAACAAAAAAAGCAAGCTGGTAGAGCAAAAGAGGCTGAAAATATAGTGGCACATTTGAGACAGAAGTTTGTTTTTCTCTCACCTAACAGATCAATAGTAGGTTTGTAGTCTGTAAAGTCATCCCAAGACCAGAGCTGGCAAGTTGTCTCTGCCATGTTCCACCTACATATTGCCATCTCTGCTATCTCGGGGCTTACCGTGACTCCAGTTTCTGCCAGAGAAAATGAGAATGAAAGAGAGAGCAGAAAGCAAGAAACTTAATACACATTTTTCTGTTCATATCTTATTAGTCAAACTGTGTCACATGGTCACATTTTAGCTGTAAAGAGAGGCAATCTACTAATAAAACCAAAGAAAAAATATTGAAGGACTGGTTGTCTATACCACAACATATATTCTAGAGGAAAGAAAATATAATTTGGACTTCACAAAATATAAACAATTAATGGGAATACATTTGCATTAGTTATGTTTTGCTGTCCCAAACTTACCAAGTTAGGATCACTGATACTAGCTAGGTTTGATGTTACATTTGTAGTCAGCTCTCCAACAATTGCCTCATTCACATGTGTTGGCTGGTCATTGGTGTGGGCAAAATAATTGCTATGCACTGATCATTTAGCAGATAAGCTGGGACCTGTTTAGGTGATAATGGGCACATGGTTACCAAGAGCAGTAAAAGATGGCAAGACTCCGAGTGTGACTTTTCAAGAATCTACTTGCATCATATGTGATAGACTAAAGCTAGTCACATGACCAACTCCAAATTCCACGGATAAAAAAACAGAAATCACCTCTTAATGGAAGTGATTTTGATGTCACATCACAAAGAAACATGCATATAATAAGAATTTCTCACCATTTTTATAAACAACCTAACATGGATATTAGACTTAAAATATGCAAAATAGTATCAGAATACATTCTGCAAAACTTTATAAGAAAGGCATATTCTACAATCAATTGGAGATTTTTGTAACAGGGATAATTAAATGTACATTTTATGTAGCATCAGAAAGGTATAAATCTAAGTAGAACAAATGATTTCATTTTTCTCATTTAAGAAATAAACTCGTTTTTTGAAAGTATTGAAGGCATATAATGAAGATAAAAATAACTCACTTTCTGGGTAAAGGTAAAGTTCTCAGAAAGATTTGTGGAACTGAGTGAATAAAATTACATTATCTCTAAAAGAGCTGGGAGAACATTTTATGTATTGCCACCATTTTATTTTGCAATTCAATTCCATAAACATTTACTGAGTATGTACCGCCTGCTCAGTGCTGTGGTCATTCTGTAAAGCTAAGGAATTTTGCAGTATCCCCTTGTAAGTGTGGGGGGTGTGAGGTAAGTTTTCTTTTTCCAAATCATCCACAAAGTTAGAGTATTCCCATGATTGTGAAAGAACTAAGGGACCAAGGCCTCCCTTAAAGTCCTTGTTCATAGATCACCTGACTGAAAGATCCTTTGTAAATATTCTACTGTATGTGTGAGAGAAGCCTCCCTCCTCCTGTCATTTTATGTCCTCCATTTTCAGTCTGAGCCTTTATCATGCCAGGATTTGATAGACATTTTCTGTCGGTCTCTTTTATAAGAATATGAGTTCTGGAAGAACTGCTCTGGAGTTTTTCCCATTTTTTAAAACTCTTGATCCCTTAGATCTTAGTATCTGTAAGTCAGTAAAAATTTAGTAAACATTTGTTAAATGATGTATTCTTCATGGATATACATGTACACACTCTATCCTACACCGTCCACATTATGTGTAAATGTATTGATATTTACATACTCATCTGTATCAATGAAGAATAGTTGCTACAGTGTAGTCCTGGGCTTCACAATCTCTTCTCATCAGGATATCACTGTCCTAAAATTGTTGATTTTATGCTTCTGCCTGGTTATCTTCTCCATGCATTCCTCTGTTGCATACATTTCTTAGTGTTCACTGAAGTGTTCCTAATTTGTATTTCACATGGATCTATGAACTTCACTTTCTTTTTTTAGACCAGCTATAATTAACTAAAAAGAATCTTCATGCTCCCACATATCTAAAATATAGCCTTTCAAGTAAAAAGAATTTCCATCTGGAAATACATAGACATTGTCTATTATTGTTCTTTCTACCAATCTAAATGCTCCTTTGCTACTTGTTGTTATACAAGCCCAAGTAGGTAGTGATGAAAGACAATGTTCTCTGTACCACAGATGGTGCATAACTAAATGCCCTCCACAAAATTCCTGCTGCACAATACCTACTGCAGATATATAATGAAGAGGTTGAATGTACCTCCAAATCTGTTTGTTTTCTATAAGAAAAAGACGTCTTTGAGAGTAATGATGGCTTGGAAGCATTTCCCTCATTGAACAAAAGCTATTTGTCGTGTGGTTGTTTCTGCTTCACCTTAAACAAACAGAGACAAATGTTGTTGGCTCCATAGCTCACTGATGGCTTGTCATTTAACTCCTCCATGCTCAGTGGCCTTTGAGTTACAGACTACCACAGTTCCACAGAGAGAACTCCGTGGAACATAGGAAGGTCAAGAGAAGAGGCCATAGCTGGGTGTTGCTGCACTGGACAAAGAAGTAGAATTAATGACAGTATTTTCCCAGTTATCAGTCCTGAGACTCTCTAGGCCTAGACAACTATTTTGCCAATGTAAAGTCTTACAGTCATTCACTCAGCTACTTTTGAGGCCTTCCAACTATTCTTCCTGACTTAACTCTTCTCTTATTTCTTCTGGACAGAATCAATGGTCCCTTCTTCCTTTGTCAGTAAGATTGCTTTAGTTCAACTACCTTCCGTGTTTTTTATTTCTGGTAGAGTCCACTCCGTGCCTCTTAACAAAAGACTAAACCTCCTCCTGATTCAATCCTACCACACTATTCCAACCTCATCTCCTACTGCACATAATTGCTCCCTCTCGGCATTCCAGCTAGGGACAGTGACCACACAACAGCAACTTGGATTTTCCAGCCCTGGTTCCTTTGGTATCTTCTATCAAGACTTCCTTCCATTGACACAACACAAGTTTCAATCCAGATCCCAGTTGACCACATTAATGGAAACTTCTACCATCCTTCAATAGCAATGAATTGCTCCTACCTCTGTGTTCCACCTACAACTTCTTTTTTATTGAACATATAGCATATTAAGCTTTGCTGTAGATAATGTATTTTTAATTCACCCCATTACATCTCTAGTTCTTTATATCAATCTCTGCATTCCTTATGGTTTTTAATGGGGAACTCAGGCAAGGATGGGTCTGAAGACACTGCAAACTGACTGCTTAGTAAATATATCTCTGCACATGAACTTGTTGCAATTAGAAAATGCCAAAAGTTAGATCCACAGACACAAGAGAAAACAAACATGGATAGAATGTAAATGGGTAGAACACAGAAAACAATAACAAACTCTTCAGTGCTTCCTCTAGGTTTGGAGCTGCATCAGCACTTAATCTACTTAACCTTCACAATCAACCTTTTTTTTAAGCCTCATTCTACAGAAATAAAGAATAAATTCAGAGAGGGACTGAAGTTAGCAACGGGTGGCTTTGGAACCGGCGATTGTGCCACTGAATCTGCACCGGGGTTGGAGCTTACCTGCCTTCCAGGCCCACGCCAGAAGAGTGCCCAGGGACTGAGTTTAGCAGAAGGTAACTTTGGAAATGGTGTCTGCGCCATTGAATCCACGCTGGGGTTGGAGCTTGCTGGCCTCCAGGCCCATGCTGGAAGAGCGTCCAGGGATTCAGTTTAGCAGGCCAGAGCCTGACTTTCTCCACCTCAACTGCAGAAGCACACCCAGTGACCTTCTATTGGTGAGTAAGTGAGCCAGTTGGAACATCAGCCACTACCATTGCAGCTTCACAGGGCCTACAGCTTGCTGGTCTCCAGGCCAACTGCACAACCGAGCCCAGAGACTCTGTATTGGTGAGCAGGCAGGCCCATTGGAACCTTAGGCACTGCCATTACAGTAGGGCAGGAGACAGAGCCTTTCTGCTTCTAAAGCAGATGGGAGAAGGTGTTCTGACTGTATTGATTGAGTGCATCACATGGTGTGCCAGAAATAGGGGTTTGTCTTTAGGTCCCAATACAGACTGTGAAGAATGACCCAGGAGACACTGATATTTTAAGGTTCCTAACTATTAGGAGGAAAGAGACTTACAACAAACAGCGCCAGAAAACAGGGCAGGTACAAAGCCAAAAACAACAGCAACAACAAAAATTCAGAGATGAGGAAACACTCAAAGTCTCAGATACAAAGATCCTCACCACAAGGTAACACAGGGGGAAGGGAAATAGAGAAGTTTGAAGGCCAGTCTCCAGGGTACTCAGAAATGGTAATCAAAGCAGATCTAGTAAAATGGAAATCAGAACTGATCTCTGAGATGAAAGCAGAGATATTGGACACTGTCAACATGATGATTAATAAAGCTAAAGAGGACATCATTGAGTTGATAGAATCCAAGATAGCAAAAGCAATGGAACCTTTTAAACACCTACAAGCAGAAGCCCAGGAAATCAAGAAAGAAAATGAAAGTTTGCACAATAGAATGAATTTGGCAGAAGACTGAATTTCAGACCTGAAAGACAGGATCTCAACCAATGAACTGAAAAGGCATAATCTATAGAAAAAAGCAAGCGATAATAAAAAGTGAATCCAACAGCTCCTAGATGATTCAAAGAAGAATAACATAAGATTGATTGGAGTCACTGAGGAAGCAGGAGACAATGCTAAAGACATCCAAAAGCTATTCACAGAGATAATGGCAGAAAACTTCACAGAAAAAGGGAAAGAATTGGACCTACAAATATATGAAGCATACAGAACACCATATGCCCATAACATGAAAAAATCTACACCTAGGCATATAATCATAAAACTCCAAGATATACAAAAAAAGAATGAAATACTGAAAGCAGCCAGAGAAAAGAAAACAGTTACATTCCAAGGGAAGCCTGTCAGGATCACAGCGGACTTCTCAGCCCAAACACTCAATGCAAGAAGAGCCTGGAGTGAAGTCTTCCAAGCCCTAAAAGAAAACAACTTCTAACCCAGACTAATGTATCCTGCAAAACTATCTTTCAAAATTTATGGGGAAATAAGATACTTTCATGACAAAGAACACCTGAAAAACTTCACAAATATGAAACCTGTGCTCCAAAACATTTTAAAGAATATCTTGGCACAGATAGGTACATATCGCATCTTTTCTCTGGTATGAGAAAATGAAGATGTAAATGAGTCCTAGCATTGTATGTTATATATTGTGAAATAGAAAATGCTCAATATAAAATAAGGTGAAAGGGAACAATGTTGAGATTGTAACAAAAAAGTAAGGAAACAAATTTTATGTATATGGGGGGGTGGTAGGGAGGGTAGGGCTATGGGAAAAAATGAGAATTAAGTTGTTAAGTTAAGGGCCCAGGTTCAATCACCAGTAACCACATACAACAATGCTGGGTGTAGAGACTCACGCCCACCAGTAATCAGTACCACATACCACAATGCCCCGCATGGTGGTGGCTCACGCCTGTAATCCCAGCCCTCGGGTGGCAGATGCTCTGAGTTCGAGGCTGAGCTCAGGGCCAGTCTGACCTACAAAGTGAGACCTGATCTCAAAAGAGAAGTTTGAAAATTAGCCAGACAAGCAAATCAAGCCATGAAGTATGATAAAGCTGGACAAAACAAACAATATAATGAAAGTCCAAGGATCACAGAAACAGAAGCAATTAATTGGCACTAAAGCATATGTGTTACTAATGTCAGTATCATCTCCCCTGTGTATTTCTGGGACCATCAAACAAATTTCACTTATCCCATCTCTGGTATTCATTTCTATATCTCTGGAGATAGTTTCTTAGGCTATTATCTTAGTTAGAAATCACCCAACCTCACAGTAGATCAAATGATGATGAAGCACTTTTATGTCCTTGGCATAAACTCTTAGATATAAGGACACTTAATCCACATTTCTTGAGTTAAATAAAAATCTATATGCAAACAATAGGAATATGTATCATTTGAAGACTTGATAATTTTTCTTAATTTTTTCGTTGCAAAATATTCCCCCAAGCATTCATGATTAACATGCTGAATTAGACATGGTTCCTCTCCTACTATTTTCGAAACAAATGCGTAAGCTATTTTTAATAAAGAAAGTTACAAAAACATTATCAATTTCCTGATACAGTAGCACAAATAATTTGGAAGAAGCTGTAAACAAATTACAATTTTAAGATACACAATAGGTCATACCTGTAAAATAAAATTTCACTAACCACTCTACAAAAAATACTAATGGAAGTCATTTGGTTACTGCTTTAGACCATTATTCATATCCATTAAAAGAAAAGGCAATATTGTACACCATGTTTATTAATTTAAAAGAATTAACATCTTAAAATTTGGACCAAATCCAGAATGTGAAGTACCGGAAGCAATAAATGCAGATTTCCCTCTGTTATCCTCCTTTAAGGAATAGAATATAAAATATTTTTTAGCTATCTATTCCACTGTAAATAGACCTTTTCTAATTTTCCCAAAGTCTACTTCCTTCTAACACCACACTTCACACTGGCTACACCAGGGCTGACCTCAAGGTCCACATGTGAAGTTCTTCGATCTCCAAATGTCTTGGCTTATTTTCCAAAAGTTTTGATGAACAAGGATTGCTGGGTAAATTATTTTCCTCTTAACGTGATTTTGCCTAACTTCACCTGTTTTTGGAGGAAGAAAAGAAGTAAAAATATAAGGCAATGAGGGAAGGAAGTGATGAAGAATTCAGGAAAGAGGAGGAAGAGAAGGAATGACAAAGAGGAAGGTTACATTTTATCCAATCAATTTTAAATTCTTCAGTCTCAAAAAACTGTTCTAAAGAAATACAGCAAGCGGAAAAACTTTTTTTTCAAGAAATCTTAATCAGGGCCAGGGATTTTGCTCAGTGGTTCCGGCACCTGTCTTGCAAGCGCAAGGACCCAGGTTCGATCCCCGGTAACCACATGCAATACTGGGTGTGGAGACTCACCCCAGCAGCAATCAGTACCACATACCACAGTGCCGGGCGTGGTGGCTCACGCCTGTAATCCCAGCACTCGGGAGGCAGAGGCAGGAGGATTGCTGTGATGTGAGTTGGAGGCTGAACTCAGGGCCAGTCTGAACCACAAAGTGAGACCCTGTCTCAAAAAACCTAAAAAAAAAAAAAAAAGGAAATCTTAATCAGAACAGAAAAGTCTGCCACTCTGGCATCATGCCCTCCTCCCTGACTCCACTCCCTGAACCCAGTTTGGTGTGGAGAAAGATCTAGTGTGAGCAGGTACAGTCACAAAGACAGACAAGAAGAGAGAACAGTGAGGGACTCTGCCCTGCCCAACGGCAGTATTCTTCATCATTCATTAGGACTATCATACCCTTGAGGGCTTCACTCGCCACAAATATATTTTCCCACAATTCCAGAGTTTAAAAATATGAGACCAAGGTTTTGACAGCATTTATTTCCTCTAAAATCTCTCTCCTTAGCTTGCAGATGTCTGCCCTCCCTCTGCATCCTCGCAGGGTCTTTCCTCTCCATCTTGCTCCATCCTAACCTTCTCTCCTTATAAATTTGCTGATCATGTTGAGTGAGGTCATTTTACTGATCTCATTTAATCTTACCCCTTTAAAGACCCTATCTCCAAATACAGGCACATTCTGAGCTGCTGGAGTTTACGGCTTTCACATGAGAATCTGGAGGCAGGAATACAACGCAGCCTACATGAGGACTAAAATCCTTTAAATGCTTAGTAAATGTAGAATCTGCCTTATAGTGACATTTTGTAATAAAATCTAGATAAATGGGATCAGGATTCACTTATTTATCTTTTAAGGTAATTTATTATTTATATTGTATGGTAAATGTGAGCATTGCACTTGAATGATTAAATAACATTTTAATAAGCAAAAGTTCCCATGTTTGTTGAATTTGATCCCAAAAGTAAAATTCATTTTATGATAATGCACCCATCATTTCTATGTCATTGATTTTAAAAATTTGACTTCACTGTTGTACTATTAATATCTTATATACTCTAGTGCTAAACTCCCTTGAAAATTGTTGGAAGCCCTAACAAATCCCTGTAGTGGAGCCCAACTACCATGGAGAACTCAGGTAAATTAAGTCTTTGGGGCACTGCTGTTTAAAGCTGATTAAAGAAATTAAAATAATATTTTTGAAAAATCTTTCTTTAATACAAATGAAAAGAGTAAAAGGGAAACAAAACACTTGGTTTAGGAATCAAAAAATAAAATAGGAAAAACATCCAAATAAATTGATAATATTGTCATGTCTGAATGATTTGGCAGAAGGAGTTCCTCAGGGATAGAGGGCTTTCCCAGCACCAGGTACATCTCCTCCAAAAAACAACAGTATCAGATTTCACGCCATCTATATAAAGTATGATTAGTAGATGATGGTAAAAAGAGGTTTAAATTTTAAAATATAAAGTAGCAGAAGCAGCCTCAAGGAGGGAGCTTTAGGAGCTATACTTCTATCAGCCAAAATAGGCCTTACAATAAAAATATGTTACTAGAGCTAGAAAAGGTCATTTTAGAATGACAAATGAGCCTATTCACTGGGAAGATATAAGACATACAACCAGACAGATACCATGAGAAAAGAAAACTACAGTACATAACTCTTACAAATACAGATACAAAATCCAAACCAAAATGCTACCAAACATATCAAAGAGATTATTTACCATAATTATGTGAAATTTATCTTGGGAATACAAGGATGCTTTCACATCAGAAAATCAATTAAAATAGTTATTCTACTAATAAAATAAAGGGAAGAAGGCCACATGATGTCTCAATAAATATATAAAAGTGACAAAATCCAATACTTTCATATGATTTTAAAATGTGTGAGAAACTAGAAATAAAAAGAGCTCTCTCACTGTGAAAAATAGCATCTGAAAACAACCACTGCTAATGTCATACTTAACGTAAAAACGTGAAAGTCTTCCTCCTAAGAGCAGCATCAAGACATGGATGTCTGCTCCTATTACTTCTTTTTTTTTTTTTTTTTAGGTTTTTGGAGACAGGGTCTCGCTTTGTGGTTCAGGCTGGCCCTGAGCTCAGCCTCCAACTCACATCACAGCAATCCTCCTGCCTCTGCCTCCCGAGTGCTGGGATGACAGGCGTGAGCCACCACGCCCGGCACTGTGCTATGTGGTACTGGTTGCTGCTGGGTGTGGGTCTCCACACCCAGTATTGTTATGTGGTTACCAGGGAATCGAACCCGGGTCCTTGCGCTTGCGAGACAGGCGCCGGAACCACTGAGCTAACTCCCCGGCCCTGCTCCTATTACTTCTAATCAAGATTCACTAGATATAAGCCAGTCTAAGGCCAATCTTGGGACAATTAGGCACACACACACACACACACACACACAAAATAAAAGGCATAAGATTGGAAAGGAAGAATCACATATATCTCTACTTGCAGATGGAATGGTCGTTTATGTAAAAAGTCCTAATAAAACCACTGAAAAACTTGCTTTAACCAAGAAATAAATCCAGTAAGTTATTAGGACATAAGATCAACACACAAAAAACAACCAATAAACAACCTGAAGATGAATTTGGGAAAATAATTCCATTTAAAATAAAACTGAAATAATGAAATATTTAGGAATAAATTTCAAGAAGAAGTATAGAATCTGTACCCTCTAAGGCACTCTTAAAAGAGATGAAAATAGACCTATATCATGTTAATAGGTGAAAAGGCAATATTATTTAGATGGCCACATTCTGGAAGCCATACATTTATTGTAATTCTATAAGAATCTGAGCTTTTTTACAGGAATCAATGAGTTGATTCCAAAATTTATATGTATATACAAGGGAACTAGAAGATCCAGAGTAATCTTAAAAAAGAATGAAGTTACCAGGCACCAACTTTCAGATTTTAAAATCTACTTCAAAGCTGTAGCATCCAAGGTAGTAGGATACTGCTAAGTGTAGATGGATGCAGAGGTCAGTGAAATAGAAAGTACACAAGTAAATTTCATTTATACTCAGCTGATTTCCAGTAGAGAACCAATGTGACTCAACAGGAGAAGAAGTCTTCTCAACATGATACACTGGAAAAACCAGAGACCCACTTGCAAAACAGTGAAACTGGACCAAGTCCTCATGCCATGCATGAATATCAACTAAAAGTAGATGGAAACCCTAATTTCAAGAGTTGAAACTAGAGAATTCAGAAAAATTTATAGGGTTAAGTCTTCATAGCTTTGAGTTAGACAAAATCATCTCAGATAAAGTACCAAAAGCACAAATAAAGGTTAGAGTGTATCTCAGTGAGGGAACATATGCTTAGCACTGCCTCAAAAATAAAGCACAAGAAATAAAATGCAAACTAAATCACTCTTCATTAAAACTGAAGTTTCATGATTCAAATAATTCCACCATGAAAGTGAGAAGATGCTCTATGGAATGGGAGACAATGTTTGCAAATCATATACCTGATGAAGGACCTATGTTCAGAATACATTTAAAAATCACAACTCCATAAGGAAAATTTTTAAAGATAGAGAAGGACTTGGACCATACAACAGGTTTTTATTTGGTCAGGAGAAGAAAGTATTAGCACATGTTACAACACAGATGACTCTTGTAAATATTATGTCCAGGAAAGAAAAAAGAATCATGAAAGCACAGACTTTGTGATTCCATTGATATACGACATCCAGAATGATCCACTCTATGCAGGCAGAAAGTAGATAAATGATTAATTTAGGTTTGAAGAGAATAAGGAGTGACTGCTAATGGGTACAGGGCTTCTTTGAAGGATGATGAAATATTTTCACATCTCACAGAGGTGGTGGCAAAACTGTGAAAATAAAACAAACCACTGGAAATGTATATTTTAAATAGATGAATTGTGTAGTATGTAAATTATGTCTCAATAAATTGTTCAGCAGACACTCTGAACCTGCTGCAAAACAGATTAGGTAAAACTCTTGAAGACATTGGCTTAAAGAAAGACTTCTTGAACAAAACCTCTATATCACAAGAACTGGCAGAAGAAATCAACAAATGGGACCTCATTCTTTTAAAAAGCTTCTGCACAGCAAATGAAACCACCAACAGAGCGAATAGGCAGCCAACAATGTGGGAAAAAAAAATTTACCACCTGTTCCTCCCACAAAGGGCTACTATCTAGAATATATAAAGAGCTTACAAAAATCAGCCCACCCAAATTTAAAGACTCAATTCAAAAATGGGCATCTGTAAAGGTTATTGTATTGGGGAGCTTGCAGACCCGGGCAAACTTGGAAAAAGATTCAGGTGTTCTTGAACATGTATTCAGTGGGGAAAATGCCCCAGGAAAACTTGGGAAAGTCCTTAGGTGTCCTTGAACGTGTACTCAGGGAAAATGACCACTCCCCTTCTGACTATACATGTACAAAATAGTTACACACCGACTTCTGGGAGGGACTGGTCCCCCCTCCAGAGAATCCGGAAGTGACTCGTAACAGCCTGCCGTTTTTTTCTGGAGAGGCTATGTAAGAGGAAAAAAAGAACACGAGGCGAGAGAGCATGCTAGACAGAACCCTACTCTGAGGATGAGCTGAGGCCCTCCATGCTATTTTTTACCCGTGCTTGCAACATATCGATGGTGCTGTTTGCTAGAGTGAGGACAAGCTAGACCCTCCATGCTGGAATCTGTCTGACATTACGGTGTTGTTTTGCTGCAGTAGTAATTATATTCCCAAATTATTCTTTCTACAATTTTTACTACATATATATATATGAAAATTCTTTTTAAAAATAATAAAAATACATTGTTTAAAATTTTAAGTCAATTGTGAAACTGAAGGCTTTATACAAAACTATCCCTTTGGCAACTATGCCCTGAGAGTTGTAGAACATCCAAAGGTGTCATTATAGGAACTGGACTTTGTTTGGATCTGAAAGGCCCATGTGTCACAGACTTGGTCCTTTGCCAATGTCAGCTTTGGGAGGTGGTGGAACCTTTGGAATATGGGGCCCAGTGGAAGTTAAGTTGTTAGGCCACACACTTAAACAAAATGCTAGAATTCTGGTCCCTATCATCTCTCTTTCTGTATTTCAGCTTCTACCAGTGAACAGGTCTCCTTTACCACAATGTACATTGCTGCCATGGGACCTAAGAAAGCAACCACAGACTGAAAGCTCAGAAACCTTGAGCTACAATAAACCTTTCCTCTATTCAGGTTCACTGTCTCAGGTATTTAATCACAGAGATAGGAGGCTGACTAACACAGACAACCTGCTCTGGGTCCACTCCTGTTTCTCCCCTCACTGGGTGGGAAAACTCATTACGCCTCTGAGAAATGAAGTTGACAAGAACATTTATATGAGAAAGTTTTGTGATTATTAAACATGTTAATACAAGGAAAAATAATAATAATAGTTCAATAAGGAATTTGATTCTTAAGGAACTTGAAAACAAACTTCAGCATAGTGCAGTTAAGGTTGTGATTGAGAAAAAAAAATTAAAGATCTTTTATTTTTATACCCTGTCAAAATGAAGCTTTTCACTAATTTAGTTACAGATCTAGAAGTCATAACACAGTTGAATATTAAAGTAGAAAAATAAAAGACACAAAAGGGAAACAGCAAACAAGGAAAATGTTAGAAAAGATTGAATCTAGAACATGTTGGAGAAGAGAAAATAGCAGCTGAGGACTTTCCAATTTCTCCACATGAAACAGTGATATATAAATACCAGACACTCGGAAGTTTCCCCCCAAGACATGCAATGATAATGCTGTTTAATGAGTCCCCATGTGCGGTGTTATTTATTATCAAAGAATCTGTTTTGTGTATTTATACAATATTAATAATTTCTCTATTCCCTCATCTTTCTAGCAAGAATTTAGAGTTGCTTACAAGATTCTACAATCACCATAAGATGAAATACAGATAGGAAAGAAAACAAATGAAATTCACCATAAAGACACACTCTATATTTCCAAACCATGATATTCTATGTAGCTGTCAGGAGTAGAACGAAATGTGATTCCGGTCTTAGCCTCTCTTAGCTGCCGGCAAGAGAGAAACCTGATTTTTCATGTAAGTCTAATTCACATCCCTTCCACAGCATCACTTAGAACGGACTTTTTTAAAGTTATAGTCTATTGGCAAGATCGTGGTCTCTGAAACATACTCCTCGTATAATCACTCTTCCTGGATGTACTAGCTGTATGACCTTGGGCTGGTGATTTAATCTCCCTGAAGCCGCTTTCCCACCGGAGGTAGTGAAAGATGCACCTCTCTCTAACAGTCTCTCTCATAGCCACCGAGATGATGATGGACAATATGGCTCCGACGTCTTTCCTGTCCACAACAGCTCTGCAGTATTTGATTTATCCTGTCTTCATTGCCATCCTTCTCTCTCCTGATTAAATTTGGATAAAATAAAAATATAAACAGGTTCACAAATATCTTTGTTTGGTAGTCACTGATTTTGTTGCTTAAGAGTAGAATAAAAGACAGTTTTTAGAAGTTTTTGATCAACTTAAAAGACAGCAAGGAAGCTGACATGACCAAGGGTTTCCAGGTTTGTAGTTGTTGTTGTTGTTTTAATTCAAATCTTTATTGGTATATTATGAATTGAGAGTTTGTACCAGAATATGGCATGACTTGATTCTCATTTTTCCCATTTCCACCCACTCTGCAACCCCTCACCCCCATATATATAATCTTTGTTTCCTTTTTTCTTTATTACTGACACATCCTTTTCCTGTTATTTACCCCCTACACCCTCTTTCCTTTTAAATATTTTCTATTTAACAATATCAACTATACATACTACTCATTTAGAACTTCATTTTCTCATACCACAGAAAAAAATATGATATTTACACATCTGTAGCCTATTTATTTCACTTATGAGTATGTCCTCAATGTACATCCATTTGAGTATGAATGACTCAATCTTATCAATTTTAATGGTAGAGTAGCACTCCATTCTATAAAACAACCATTTCTTTATCCAGTCTCCAGTTGATGGACATTTTGGTAGCTTCCAAGATTTAGCAATCACAAACTGAGCTACTATAAACATGGGTGCACATATAGTGCTGTGATATGAATCTTTTAATTCTTTTGTGTATATACCTAGCAGAGCAATGGCCGGGTCAAATGGGACCTCCAATCACAGCTTTTTGAGGAATCTCCGCACTGATCCCTATTAAGGTTGTACAAATCTACATTCCCACCAGCAGTGGAGAAGAATTCCTTTTTCTCTTCAGCCTTGCCAACATTTGTTGATGGCTAGTTCTGAAATAGCAGCCCTTCTTTGTGGAGTGAGGTGAAATCTCAGTGCTGTTTTCATCTGCATCTCTCGAATGACTAATGATGTTGAGCATTTCTTCATATGCTTCTTAGCTGTTCTTACTTCTTCCTCTGAAAAGTATCTGTTCATTTCAGATGCCCATTTTTGAATTGGGTCTTTAAATTTGGGTGGGCTGATTTTTTTAAAGCTCTTTATATATTCTAGATAGTAGCCCTTTGTCTGAGGAACAGCTGGTAAAGATTCTTTCCCATATTGTTGGTTGCCCTTTTGCTCTGTTGAGGTTTTCTTTGCTATGAGGAAACTTTTTAATAGAATGAGATCCCATTTGTTGATTTCTTCTGCCAATTTTTGTGCTATAGAGGTTTTGTTCAAGAAGACTTTCCCTAAGCCAGTGTCTTCAAGAGTTTTACCTAACCCGTTTTGCAGCAGGTTTAGTGTGTCTGTTTTAATATTTAGATCTCTTATCCACTTTGATTTTAGCTTGGTACACAGTGAAAGAGATAGGTCTAGCTTTAGTCTTTGGCAAGTTTCCAGTTTTTATACCAATTCTGAGTGATGAGTTTCATCTTCCCAGAATACTGAGAAGCTACATCAAGGCCCATCAAGAGTAAATGCTTTATGCTTTGAATTCCACATCTGTAAAATGGAAATAATTATAATTAACTCATCTGCTGAATAATACTTTATAAGAATCAGAAAAAATAGACAAACTGCTATATTTGGAAAAATATAGAGATATGCTGAAGCTAATTTTTCAGCTATGCATATGCCCCACTCACTAAGAAATTAAATTTAAAACAATCCAATATCCTCACATCTCCTCTTCACAATTATCCTAACAGAATACAAAAAGAAGTTCTCACCTGCTACAAACTGAAGGAAGATTGTGTTTACTCCTCAGGGAGTATCATGGTGTTGCAGCAAGAGCCACAATTCATCACCTCACAGTATTAGCATTCCTAGAACCTTGAGTTAAAACTGGGGGATTTCTTGCAGCCATGGGCAGTGCTGAAGGTGCCCCCATGGCAGTAATCAAAATATCTCTGAAATACGTATGGAAGAAAATCATCTGAATTCTTTCAAGCTGTTGCTCTTCAAATTCATGAACTATGGATAGAATCATACAAATAGGTATTAATGCTGCTTTAGGAAAGCTTCAATCTAAAAGAGACATAGCAACATGTATCTCCATCCTGCTGGATGAACACCAGGGTCAGCCTGGACTGTGTCAGTGGCTCAGGAGAAGTTTCACAAACTTTGTGCCCAGGTACTGACCCTGTGAAGCCTATCTTTGTAGCATACAGAACAAGGCGCTCAAATCCTCAGCCCTTAGACTGCACGCACAACAGCAACCTGGCCAGAGACTCCATCCAGTCTTGTTATTACCTCGCATCAGCCAGGGTCTGCATTCATTTCAAGTCTTAGGAAACCCAGCTGATAGGGTCTACACCGAAAGTCCCAGAGGTACCTGCCACTGTTGGTTTGGCAGGTATGTGTCTGTGCTTCTGATTCTCTTAGCTTTACTTGTAGTCATGGAAATGGCTGCCAAAGCTCCATATGTCATATTTTTCCCAGAAAAGAAACAAAGAAAGAATAGGCAAGGAATAAAATAGGATAGTATTTCCCATTATGTCAAGAAAACACAGCACCTTCTTAGGAATCTCAAGGAAGACTTCCTACTTATATTTCCTTGGATGGAATAGTATTACCTAGCCACCCATAGCTTCTAGGCATATGAAATTATGAGTTTTGTGACTTCTATGAAAGAAAATTGAAAAAAAATTGGGACAACATGTAGTTAAAATTCTCAATGAGTCTCAGATGAATGAGGTCATCAGAACTGATTCTGCCACACTGAAAACTGGTAAAGGGCTGAATTTTTATACCTACTGTGTCAGGCTCATACTGGGATTTCCCCAAATGAAACTACAATGGTGAGACATGACCTTAATGGGAGACTTACATGGATGGGTGCATGTGTGATAGATGGATAGATCAATAGGCAGACAGATAAAAGAATATGAATTTTCTTTACCTGATGAAGTGAACAGTTTACCTTTTTTGTTTCAGCCTTCTTAAATCTCACAATCTCTCCTCTACTTTATCACTCCAAACACATACAAACATACACATCAAATGTAATATTCATCATAGTAAGAATATGAAGGAATGAAAGTGGAGACATGATGAGGAGACAGACACACATACCTAAAACCTGATGCAGAAGTGTACATTGGAGAAGTACAAAACAGATATGAAGAAAGATTATTATGAATTGTACGTCTCTGCTCTGAGATGTGGAATGTCCTTTGCATCCATGAAGAGAGAAGAAAGTGGCTTCCTGGCCCACTCTCACAGACTGTGTCTTCTCCCCCTCACCCCCTCACCCCGCCCAGCTTTTGTTCTCTGTAGTGTTATCACTGGACACCATTCTTCCTCTGTACATGTTGCCCACACCCTGGCACTGACGTCTCAACTATCCCTGAAACAAGGATTGGATTAAACATCTAAGAAATACAGTGAGTACAAGAGTACAGTAACAGTGAGATCCAAACTTCAAGATTCAAATTTCAAGAAGCTGAGATGCAGCAAAGACCCATCCCCATGGGTTTACTCTAAGGTATTCTTTAATTAAGTTTCTTTTTTTGCCAATGAAAAGTAATTAAAATAGAAATCTAGTAAAGGCTCCCATCAAGAATTCTTAAAACTGAACATTCACGATGATATTTAATTAGCATTTCATTACCAAATTTTCTTTATCCTTGTCCACAAATGTCAGAGTGTAAACCAAGCCTCTTTGGCTTTGCTTTATTTCATAGCTTCATGTTTAAAGCCCAGAAAATCTGGCCATTAGAAATTTATTTTTAGATGGATTAAGTGCTCTCCCAGGAGCAATCTTTAAACTTTTCCATCTATATTTTGATAAAACTTCAAATGAAGTCAACAACAAATTAGAACATAAATATTTAAGCAGCTCAAAGATAAAATGAGAGCTTCTCTCTTTCTTTCTTTTTTATGTTGCCGGAATTCACCAGATAGATATTAAGCATCTTGGGGAATATGTCAAAAGTTTCTGCTTGTGCAAACAAGAGAAGGCACACAAAGGTCCCTAATCCAGGGGGGGAGAGTCACCTTGCAGTTGATCTCACCCACTTCAGGAATTCCTAATAGTCTCCAATCATTTCTTTTCACTCATCTTCCCAGAGACTTGCAGTAAAGGAGGTAAAAGAGCATGAGCTGGTAATTTGCTATGGGGTTCTGTCCCCTTGTGAAGGTTTACTATCAAAGTGGTCTTTTTGAATATACAGAAGTTTTTATTTATTTTCAAAGGAGACCTCAGGAAGAAAAGGGCTTGTCACTTCAAAAGCAAGTCAGACAAAATGAAGAGCAGAGTATCTATCGCCCATCCAAAGAAACAAAAGCTCAGTGAGTCGAAAATAAACCCAGAATATGCTAATATATGCAAAGTTGATTTCAAAAAAATGATAAATTTAAACAGATAAACGACAGAATAAGCCACTCATTTGCTAAAAGTCACTCTGAAGAGACTGCGTACTAAGATCACCTGTGCACGGAGATGATCTATCAGGGAATGAATTTTATCATCGCTGTGTGCTGAGATAAAATCTCATCCAAAGAAGGATTTTTCTCAGGCTTGCACGGTAATTTCAGATATTTGATTGTAAATCAGAATGTTTGCTGTGCCTAATGAACAAACACACTGGATTAGTCATAGCTGGTATTAAAAGTTGTTTTTGTTTACAGCTTGGTTTAGATTTTAATGTTATCTGAGTCCTCAAAGAACATTCACAAATGTTATATTTGTGTGACACGCAAATAATTCCTGCTCTGAGGGAGCTGGAAAAGAACAGATTAAGTCTCTGCCTGCCTTTGAGTAACAAGAACGTCTGTCTCTATATTGTGCTCTGCCTAATGGGCAAGCGTGCCGGAGGTACTGAT
The DNA here is from genome assembly GCA_004026965.1 of Petromus typicus. Taxonomy (NCBI): domain Eukaryota; kingdom Metazoa; phylum Chordata; class Mammalia; order Rodentia; family Petromuridae; genus Petromus; species Petromus typicus. The sequence continues at coordinate 55,422 of PVIR01003363.1, read as the reverse complement.
GTGTTCTGCTTCTCTTGCCTTTCATTAAGAAAGGGAGAAGGCACCGGTAGCTGTGTCATTAAAGGTGTACTTTCAGAGATCACTTAATGATGTTTTCTTCCAGCCTGAAGATAACTTGGAGCTTAAGAGAGAGTCCAGCTGATCTCTCTCCATCTCCAAGCAAAAGCAAAATGGCTAGAATTCATTCAGCTTCTCTGCAATCACTTGTTCAATAAATATTATTTAAGCACATGCCAGGTTTCAGGATTGATGTTGTAGAAATAATAAGAAAAAGAAGCACACTTCTGACCACTTCATCCAGACATGTGTCTGGCTTTATGTTGTCCACCCCTATGAAACTCCAACTAAAACCAATCAAAATGCCAGTTTTTACATCTAGCCGTCAATTATGAGCAAGGTAAGAAGTTCAAGTCCACCTCTCAAAAATAAAAATGTCAGCCCCACTCTAGCCAGTGAAGCAGAAACAGAAAGGTTCAAGATTTCACGCAGCCCTCTTGCATGGCAAGATCAAGTTTAGAACCTAGAACTTTGAGCCTTCGTCTATGGCTTCTGAACTGCCCCTGGGGCCTCCTGCTTCCCACCATCATCTTGCTCTGCTTCAGAGAAAGAGACAGTCTAATGTTTTGATGATGGCTATGCAGATTACTTCAGGAGGCAGTTAATGGTGAGAACAAGACTTCAGTACATGCACACTTTAAATAACACATTAGGTTTATCACTGATGATATCTTTAATTATGCCAAGGCAAAATGAGAGACAGTCTAATGGGAAATACAGATTACTTGTTAAAATTGTTAACAGAGTTAATGTGCTTACATTTGTTTATGTGTACTGGAATCAGCTCAAATATTTGGCTGCAATGACAATACGTGTAAAGATCAATTAAAAGTCATAGAGATGAGATATTGGATTTCCAGACCTTAATAGAGTTTCATCTGCACTTGCTATATTATGTTATACAATTATAATTGAGCTTCCATCAAATCACAGAATCTGTCACCTCCACAATTTATTTTCTAAGCACTAATGAAACGTATTTCCTGTTGCAAATGCTTTCAAAAGTATAACCCCAGGGAAAGGAGGGAACATAGGGGGCCATAGGCTTCTATCGCCCTAACAAACCTTAGTAAAAACCTAGACATAAGTAAAATGAATCTGACAGCCTTGGGAGGGTCTTCAGTAGCCATTTGCTCTTATTATAAAGAGAGGGGCCATAACTAACACGCCTGACTCACATGCGCTTACAGCCTCATCTTCAGACCGATTCTCAGCCTTTCTGTTGTTGGGTGGTCATACTGGGGACAGAGAGGATGAGGTATTCACTGGCTTTTTGTTATTTTTCCCCAGATGAAATCATGCGCTGAATTATAAAATAAAAATTACTGAAAGATAAATTAGGGAGGTGGTTTTTGTTTGATAAAATGAGAAATGTGTTTTTGAGACAGGGTCTCACTTTGTAAGGCATTGTTGTATGTGGTCACCAGGGATAGAAAGGGACCTTGCACTTGTACAGCAGGTGCCAGAAACACTGAAATAAATTCCTGGCCCTAAAATGGGAGTTCTTGTTTTAGTTTTATTTGGACAAGCAAAGATCCTATCTAGACACAAGTGCAAAATGACTATAATGAGGCAAATTGTGCGATTCTTTTTTAATTTATTTTTGGTACATATTACGTACATATCATGATTATACTCAAAACTAGAATTTGTACCAGTACATGACATGACTTAATTCTCATACTCTTTGGAAAGACTGGAAGATCTTATAGATATTATCACATGCTCCTCATCCTGGCTCTTGATGACGTAGACACAGACAGTTTTTGGGAGAAGGAAATGTCCTTCTTTAGAAACACGAACACTCTGGATTTCCTCACAGTCATAAAGGTTCCAGAAATCAGAATGCTCAACAAGCAACCCCTGCGTGGCCACTGTAGGACTAGACGTGCTTGTGCACATCCGGGAGCGGGGAATGTGCATCTGTTAGTCCTCTTGTCTTTTCGTGGTCACACTCAGGTTTAAAGGAGGAACATTTTCATTTAATTCACAGTTTGGGGGATCGGATTCAGTCCACAGTCAGCTGGCTCCAATGCAGGAACACTATGGCAGAGGGACAAAGGGGAGCCAAGCTTCTTAGTCCATGTCAGCTGGGATCAGAGCAGGGAACAGCTCCAGAGAGGAATGAACAAGAACCATATATATAGTACCCGAGGCCATGTCCCCATGACCTACTCAGAATCCCAGAAATATGCTTCATCAATCCGCTCTGTGTGCCTGAATCCAGGGGAGCTGGGTTAGACATCAAGATTCATGATCACATGAAAGAATTGTTAGAGTTCTAATTATGCATTCCTGATATCTGTCTCCTTGTAATTTTATTCTACCTTCCTGGTTCACCTCAAGAAGCACATATTCTGCACTTATCTGTGCTTGGCAAAGGCAGACATGGGAGCTCAGCTGCCATTTCTTCAGCTGCCATTTCTTCAGTGGTGCTCACCTCTACACACACACACACACACACACACACACACACACACACACACACCCTTTGGGGTGCAGAATAATGGGCTGGAAGACATCCTTGGGCCTCACCCAACTCTGGAATGCAATGCAGGTATTTATAGAACTCTTTAACTTAGCTTATTTTGTTAAGTCAACATGACATTGTAGTAAAGGGACCCTTCACTGATCACCCTTTTAGGGAAGGACAGTAAAATTAATCAAAACACTTTAAAACCTACGCAACAGTAATTGTTTCAATATACTTCCATGCCTCCTTTTCATGTTACCATCTAGATCTGCTCAATTCTTTTAATATTTTCTTGTAAGAGTTTCCCAGGGGACCCCAGTCACCATTCACATCCAATCAGTCTGAGTCCTGCTGTTCATCTCTACTATTCTCTCTTCATCCCACAACCCAGCCTTGGTGTAGGCCATGGTCAGTCAGCACCGGGACACTACAGCAGCCTCCCCACACACCACTCTTCCCCACTCCTGCTCCTTTCTAGACTCACCAGAGAGACCACTCCCAAGTCCTAACATCACCATCCCACACCCCTGCTGGAACCACCTGTGCTTCAAACTGCTCTGAGCATGATGCTCAAATCTTTTGTCATTTCTACCATCAAGTGCTTGTGAGCTGGTCTCCTCTCCTCATCTTCCTGCTCAACTTTCTCCTACTTCCCTTCAAAAGATTAGAGCCAACTACAGAAAACATTTGTCAATTTCTATAGCAAGCCATAATCTTCCTTGTCTCTGGAATTTTGACAAAACACTTGTTTTGTCAGTGCCAAAGCTGTTTTGTGTCAAAAATATTGTCTCCTAAGTCTTCACCCTTAATTCTACCTGAGGAACATATGACTCAGATGTTGACCTAAAGGACAGGTTTTCCAGGATATTCTCTGATCCTGCAGACACCACACCACACACTCCCCTCTTGCATGTCTTCAGGCATGGTGCCTACTGCATATATGTCCATGGATTCTACAGCCAAAGCTACAGTCATTTGTGGATCAAAGCATTTTAAAAAGATAAGTCATATGTACAGAACATGTGCAGACATTTCTTTTGTCATTCCTCCCTAAACAATACAAGATAGCAACTATTTCTGTAGCATTTACACAGTATTAGGTATGACAAGTGATCTAGACACACTATAATGAATGCAGAAGGATGTATATAAGTTTCTTGCAAATCATATAACCCTGTCCTGTGAAGATATTTGAACATCTGAGAATTTTAGTATCTGCAGTGTATCCTAGAGCCAATCTTCTGACATACAAGGAACCATTGTCTCCATTATATAATTTTTCTTTCTCACTAAAACATGAATTCTCTGAAGACAATGGTCCTAGTCTTGTTTATTATCGAACACTTAGAACTTGGCATGGTGCATGGCATTAGCATACACTTAATAAATACTAATGAGAAAGAGCAAAAGGATAGAGAAAGGGACAGGAGAATGTCATAGGCCACATGAAATGCCACCAAAGTTAAGCATGCCTCTAGGTCTAAAGGTGACGTCTCTGAAAGACACAAAGTTCAAAGGAATCTCAACAAATATTCATCGGGCAAATATTTTAGGTTTTGTCTTACAGAAATATTTCATGTCTTACATTCATTCAGCACTGTGCCCTGGCGCTGATTGCAAATGAATGCCTAGGTTCAAGTTGAAGTTCTAGCATTTAATACAAAATTGAAGATGTTACTCAACCTTCTAGGCCTTGCTTTTCCCATCTGTAAAGTGGCGATGATAATGAAGACTTTGGACCAGCAGTGATGACGACATTAAGTCAATCTGCAGAGCTCTCAAAGCTGCCTGCCGCACAGAGTGCTTCCTGAGAGCTGCTTTCAGGGTGAAAGAGGCCTCACTCGGGGCCATGCCAATAAGAGTCCTCAATAAGCAGCAGGCGTTTGCTTTTGAGAAACAGCTTCAGAAACCTGAAATACCAAATACTTGTCATACGAAGTGCATCTTTCTTTTTCAGTACTGAAGATTAAACCTAGGACCTTCACCCTGAGATACAGTTCCTCTATTACTGTTTTTTGCAATGTCCCTTTATTATTGTTTTTAATTTATTTTATTGGTACACTTTATATAAATTATGATCACATTCAATACTGAGAATTTGTACCTGGAACATTTTGATTCTAATTTTCCCCTTTCATTTGCCCTGCTAACAACCCCCACCCACTATATACGTAAACCTTTTTGCCTGTTTTTTTTTTTTTTTACTATTGTATTTTTTCATTCCCTTCCTTATTTTCTACTACCCACCCTTTCCCTTTTCCTTTTGCACATTTTCTTCCTATTTCACAACTTCTATCAGGAATTTTGGCACTCAACTATGCCTTTAATTTTTCCTACTAAAGAAAAGATACAGTATTTACAGATTTGTATCCTGTATATTATTATTTTGAAACTATATCTTTTTCTAAGTTGCCAAGGCTAAGCCAAGACTTGTTATCCTCCTACCTCCATTTCAAAGAGTTCTGAGATTACAGAACATGCGGTACCATACCTGGGCATTATTTTATTTATACATTATATTTATTTATTATTCCCCTATCTGGAGAATAATTACACTTTATTTTAAAAGTTTATATTAATATTTGTGTTATCGCTCCACTGCTATGTCAAAATGCGCAGGAAAAGCAACTTGAAAGAAGAAACATCTTGGGGCATTGCAGGGTGGGTAGGGGAATGGGAAAAAAATGAGAATCAAGTTATGTCATATTCTGGTACAAGTAATCAATGTTGAATACGATGATGGTGTATATTTATAATGTACCACAGGAAGGATCTACCTCGGCACACAGAAGTTTCTGTACATGGCAAGATGGCTCCTCTGCCAGGGACTGGGGTTGAGGCAGAACATCATGCTGGCTCAAACACTTGGCGGGGAAGGCTGCTCACCTCACAGCCGCCAGGAAGCTGAGAGAGGAAGAACCAGGACCAGAGAGGAAGCGGATGAAGACAAGATATAGGTCTCCAGATCAGGCCTCCGTCCACACTCCCTTCAGCCAAGCTCTCCCTCCTTCACATTCGTGCAATGAGGTTATGACAATCTACTGGTGAAGTCAGATCTCTCATGATCCAGTCACTTTGCAAGACCTGGCCACCAAGTCCTTAGCACATGGCTTTGGAGGGACATTTTAAATCAAACTGTATCAATAGTATGTTATAACATTATTATATTTACACAATTACATATTTAATATGTCAAAAGTGAAACAAGACTAAATAAAATTTTTCTCAAATGTGTTATATACTCAAAAGGACAGATCGGGGTGTCTCCGAATCACAAGTGTCAAGAACGCCGGCTTAGAGCAGTTACAGAATCGTTTATAAAGCATCAAGAAGGAAGTCTTTTGACCTTTTTCTTGATTAGTTGTTACACATTAAGGTTCTTGTTAAGGCAAGCAAAGCTCTTAAAGCTAATTTGTCAATACCCAATTGGTTTAATTTCACTGATTCTGACAAGGATGAAAAGCTTAGTTTCATGTTTTGTTTTTAATCAGAGCCCATGTTTATAGGAAACTGAGTTGACTGAAGTTTTGGCTACATGACGATGAGCTGTTGGCCTTAGGCTATCAAAACTGTAACCTCCAATTTTATTTTTTGCTTATTAGAAAATATATGGTACAACGTGAACCATTTTCACTGTCTCATTTAATTCTCACCACAGTTTATGATATCTTTATCTTACACATGAAGAAACCTCGATGCCAACTTGACTGGTCCAAGACTCCAGCCCTATTGCTCAGATTCCATCCCTGTTCTTTCCTCTCCAAGTCAGTTGACACACCGGGCTCAGCTAATTGTGTAAATCCCTCACTGAATTCTCCACCATCTTGAGAGATAGACCTTGTAAACATCATCCCATAGGCACAGAAACTGAGGCACAGCAGTTTGAGACTTAGTTCAGGTTGCCAAATCAGAATATCCAAGGCGGGAGCTCTTGAGCAACAGATGCTTCATTCTCACACTTTCTGTGGGCATAGAAGTCCTTGATGAATATGGCAAAAGATCAGTGTTTGAGGGGAGCCCCCTTCCTGGCCTGTACACAGTGGTTTTCTCACTGTGCACTCACATGGCTTTGCCATGGGCCTGTGCTTGGGAAAAGGGAGAGAGAGCTCTTATGTCTCTTCATCTTCTTATGGAGTCACTAATCTCATCATAAAGACCGCACCTCTGAATCCACCCCAAAGCTAATACCTCACTTGGGACTTGAGAATCCACATGTGAATTTGAGGGAGACAGATGCAAGAATTCAGCCTGTAACAATGTCCTTGCCCAGGGTTCCCTTACCAGCCAACTGCATAGCTGTATCTTAAGCCCCTCACTTCATGATGGCTGCACAACCAGATACAGAAATGCTCAGAAACCTCAACTCAGATCTAGACTCTATCCCATTTTACAAAGCCCCTTAGAGACCTTGAGTCAGGGATTAGGACTCACTGAACACACCTTCAAGGTGCCTGACCTGCTCTGATAGACCCGACTGTCCTCAGCACTGAGTACAAGGACAAGGGCGAGGCTGAACACAAACTCTGCCTCCCCAGCACAGATTCAGCTGCTTCCTATGCCTTTATTGAACTGCAATTCTTTAAAGTTGAATTGTCAGCAAGAATTCAAGTGCCATCTATTGAATTTCAGCCGAGCTCAATTCCCTTGACATATACTCTTTGTTTACCTTTCTATCTTTTTAAATCTATTATCCAAAGCATTGTTAAAAGCACACACACACACACACACACACACACATGCACATGCACACACATACACATGTGCACATGCACACACACCCATCCACACACACACACACATGAACACACACATGAACACACATGCCACTGATAAATGAGGATGCCACTTGCCTTGCCATTTTCTTCCCATGGCATGAATATGGATAGCTATAATAGTTGCTGAAAATATCATAATATACACACTCTGGGTGTGGGAGGAATATTGGTCACCACATTTCTATGGTGAACTTAAAATACTGGAGCGATATTGGATGCAATGTCATGGAAAATGTTCTCTGGCCTCCAATGACTAGGATGGAATCGGGATGAGGACTGTGAGATTTAATAACACCATGGTTACAACTGTAGTTTAAACTCATAAACCACAAATGCATGTCTGGCCAGAAAGAAAAAAGATCTGAGCTTTATGTCCTCCTAAGCAGATTCTTCTGTAGAGTGATGTTGGAGGAGAGTCTGGCCCCAAGTGCTTAACTTTGCAATTCAAAAGACTTGTGACTTGGGTTCCCTTATATAACATGGGCAGCTTTTCATTATGTTTATTTGATGCAGTGTTATTGAGGCAATATTTCATATGAATAATTCATTTCTACTCCAACTTTATCTAGCAAAGTCAAAAGCAGAATCCTAAATTTCAAAACAGATCAAAGAGTTTCTTAAATAAAATGGAAATGCCTTGAGTTGCCCACTCTCTGAATCTCCATCTCGTCTGTGCATTAAGCAAGCACTTACTATGGGCAGCTGGACACCAACATTATTAAATGTTCACAGCTCTGCATTTTATTTGGCAAAGATGAATTTGGGTGCCCCAGTTTTTCACTGTTTCCTCTTGTTCTTATCCAGAAATTGAGTTCTATGAGAGCAAATCACATCCGAGTAATTTTTACATATTTTTAACGTTGGTCGTGCGTGCCTGACTTGCTGAGACTGTCTCAGCCCTGATTGCCTTCTGTTCCACTGGGCAGTCTGATGAGCACAGCGGGCAGGCGGCGGTGAATAGAATAGAGCAATTACATTAGGATGCTCGGGACTGCCAGCCGCCTGGGGACGCCTTGCCCAGGCTCTCCACCGTGGCTATCCTCCTCTCAGATCTTACCAAGTCATGCAAGAAAGTCGCCCTTCAAACTGATTGACATCCTAAAAATTGGCCTGACTTTATCCGGCCGTGGAAGCTGCAAACAAGAGTGAAGCAGTCAGAGAGAAAAATTAAACATGGGGGGAGGAAATCTGTATTCAGAATTACTGGATCATGCCTAAACACACCTTTTTATAAAATTATTTTAGGTAATGGGAGAAAAACAAAAATAACTAAAAGATCTTCAGAGCCATCATTGAAAGCACACATTATACATGATTATATTGGAGAGGCTCTCAGGGGAAGTAATTTGACCTTTTGAATGTCTCTGAGGAGACCATTTCCCTGACCGGGGCAAGTGGATGTTTGAGGAAGAGTCCATGGAAAGAAGTCAGAAAAGTCTAATTTCAGTTAGTTTCCAGCTGGGCAGCTTGCTAGTTAAAAGGCCTAGGAAACTTTCTATGCATCTCTTGATTTCTGTAATAGGAGAATAATACCATGAAGTTTCCCCAACTTTTGAGATGTTGGGAAAATGCAAATAAGTTTATATTTGTTACATTCCTTTTCCAAAGCAGGAAATAGAAACTTATTCAATAGCCATGAAGATACTCTTTTAGCATTGTCCACTATGGCCTGGTCAAACTTACCTATGACAGATGAAAGAAAATACTCCCTCCAGTCACATAGTTCCATAGTCCCTTGACCTCTGGGCTTAAATTGTTTAGTTGTCTGTCTACTGGTCAGCTCCAATCCCAGCTTCTGAGGAGGCAGAGCTTGCTTCCATAACAGGAGCTTGAAATACTGCGTGCTCATTTCTCATAATCCCTTGTGGCTAAGTATAAATGAGTGTTGCTGGAAACTTCTAGAAAAGAATTTCTTCTGTGATAAAAGAAAGAAAGTGAGGGAAAGACCCCTTTCCATAGTCCACCTTTTCTGTCACTTCAGGATATTTTTTAAACTGCTAAAGGCTCCTTAAATATTGAGGAATAGGGCCTGGGATTTAGCTCAGTGGTTCCAGCACCTGTCTTGCAAGTGCAAGGGCCCAGGTTCGATCCCCGGTAACCAAATACCATACTGGGTGTGGAGACCCACACCCAGCAGCAACCAGTACCACATACCACAGTGCCCGGCATGGTGGCTCACGTCTGTAATCCCAGCACTTGGGGGGCAGAGACAGAGGCAGAGGATTGCTATGATGTGAGTTTGAGGCTAAGCTCAGGGCCAGCCTGAACTACAATGTGAGACCCTGTCTTAAAAAAAAAAATTGAAGAATAAAAGCAAATATCAGCTTTGACCTTGCTCACTAACAGACTGAACTAGTCAATCAATCCTGAACCAACTTTGACTTTCAGCCAGATATCTTGTCATGTGAAATAATAAAGTGGTTTTTACAAAGCACTCATTACTTATAACTAATAAGTACATACTTATTTCCTGGTCTTATCCAGCACATTAAGTCACCTGCCTTTTTGAAGCTCAAGTAGTTAATCAGAAATACACAGGTGATATTCCACATGAGATTCTGGTTACAAATAACACTTATTTCAGAGAAATTGAGTAAACTCATCAATGCCAACAACCAAAGAGATCAGAAAAAAATTGAAACCCAGATCTATCTGTCTCAAAAGCCAGTCTATTCAGCATACTGGTGCAACACACGTAGTTGCCGGTCTGAGAGGAAATAATTTAGGTAGTGTTATTTTTTTATCTTTCCTTTCTTTCTCTATTTTCTCTTTTGGTTTATGCTCTAAACTGCACAAATATCCCAAACTTCTCCTTCCTCAGGAACCTCGTATTCTGAATCTTCCCCTACTTTTTCCCTTCAAAATTTGTCCGTCATGAGTTGCATTGCCATAGTAAGCTGATGTGCCTTATTAGATGAACTAATGTAAGCAGTTAAGCACATTCCTCCTGGTGGGATACTAGCATGGAGAATGCCTTCAGCCGGAATTTCTCAGTGCTCTGGAAGACCACAGGTGAGATGGTCCTGCCTAGTCATAGGCACTTCCTTGTACACAAAGGGCCAGTTCTGCCAATGCCAGTTAGCAGACAGTCTGTGGTGGTACAGCTTGTAACCCCAGCACTTTGGCAGTCTGAGGCAAGAAAAGCACAAGTTTGAGCCCAGCTTGAACAACAAACTAATTTAGCAAGACTATCTCAAAATACAAATAAATAAATAAAAAGGACTAGGGATATAGCTCCATCTCATTGCAGAGGGACAGGGTTCAGTCCTAAGAGAGAGACACAGAAAAAGATATCAACAGAAAGAGAGATAGGGAAAGAGAGAGGATCTGGAGGGATCCTAGGGAAAGCTAGGATCTGGAGTATGACTACAATTCACTTATTTAAGCAAATTAATAAGTAGTTAGTGTACTGAGACAGTAGTGCTTTAGGTGCTAGGGACACAGAAGTAAACCAAGCACATAAATTTCCTCCCTCTGTGAAATCCAAATAAATATGTCATATTTTTAAAGGATTAAAGTGCTATCAGGACAATAAAACAAGGCTGAGGAGAAATTGATGGGGGGAGCTGCTCATGATGAACTGTCACTCCTGTCGATGGTGACCAGGACACTACAGAGAGCAAAGGAAGTCAGTGTTAACAACATGGCAATGTGAAAATTGTGAGAGAAGGGAAGTAAAGTGGGAGAGGAGTGACGAAGGAAACTACAAAAGAACTACAGTGTTTCTTACAAAGCAGAAATCAGGAAATACTTTAAAAGTTTGATAGAACAAAGATACAAACTTCCAAAGATGATCAATAGAAAGTTCGAAAGATGATCAATAGAAAAACAAAAAGTCTCCGTATTAACCATCATTTCAAGAAGAAGAAAGATAAAGGGGAAGGAATAATGTAAAAGCGCTAAATTGATGTTTTCATTTTTATTACGATATATTTGCAATACACAATAATTATATTCATCTTTGGGAAGTGGTACATATGTATATGGCATCTTGATCATTTTTATTCCCCATCCCTTCCCTGATCTTGTTTTTCTATTCTAGAAGTCAACAGAAACTGCTAAATTAGTAAATGAGGGTTTACCTCATGTGCTGACTTTCACTCACCCTTGGTGCCTGTCGGGGCCTGTCCTGAGTAGATTTATACATAAAAGTCAGTTCATTGAAAAAACTGTGCCGTGATCAACTAGTGCTGTCTGCCATGGGTGCAGAAGGATCAAGGACATTGTGTGCATAACCTACACTTGGAGAAAAACTGATTCATCTGGATATGAGATGCTGAGCCACAGTAAGAACCAACTATATCAGAAAACAAAGGGAATAATGAAGAGCTTAGTGATGCAACAGGTTATCATATTGTGTTTTTGTTTGGGTTGAAAACACTCAAACATACAAAAAAAGAAGGGGTAAGCTATACAGAAGAATGCCAAAAAGGAGCTTTCTCTCTCTAATGTAAGAGTGAGGTATCTTGGCTTCCAAATCTTGCCTTTCCTAAAACTTATAGAACTTAAGCAAGAGAGTTTCCAAGACATACATTGCTTGGCTGGATTGCATCCAGTGACTCATTTAAAACAAGTGAAATGTCTTTTGTGTATTGGAAACAAAGCTTCATGAAGAAAACTTACCATTGGTCCAATAAAGTCCTCCCTGCTGTACCAATTACCTAAACAGAGGAAGCCGAGAAACCACAGTCCCAACTGTATCATCGTGCCAAATCCTGAGAACACAAACAAAGCTTGAAATCTTGTCTCTAATTAAGTCATGTGGAGCCTGGTGACTGTGCTGGCCTCCTGCTCAGCAGCAAACCATGTGAAACCCTAAGCAGCCCCCTTGGTGGCTAATGTCTCTAATAAAGACACAACTCCCAACCTGTGATTGCCGCCCAGGACTGGCATGAAGGGGCCAGAAGCACTTGCAGGTATCAGAGGGCACAGTGAGGGCCATCTGCTCTCTGAACAAAGCAACAGTGAAGACTCGTGTTCCCTAGAACCAGGGCCCTGTCCACCTCTGCACAGCGAAGCACCTAGAGAGGCAACCACTTCAAGAGCTTTACATTAGAGCTTGCAGTTACATCTCGACTCTGAGACCCTTATTTATTCATTCAACCAACCTTCTCCCTGGACCTGTGATGAATGGACAGCCCGGCCTCTTCCACTACAAAACCTGAAGTCTCACCAGATTTTATGGCACCTCCTTCTGCAGGGTTAATTCCAGCAGACACAGGCTGCTTCTGGAGCATCCAGACAGCTTACTGTCATGCTGAAGTTCCCACTACAAATGCCATAAAATCAGAATCCTGACAAAAAAAGCCCTTCTCCCACTTGCCCTGGGAAGCCAGTTGTAAAAGTAAGGACTCCCTCCTTTAGGGTCCTTATTAACCATCATTTCAAAAATGGCTAAGTAATTAACATCCATTAACACTCCAGCATGACAGATGAGATCTTACTACCGTATACACTAGGAGTCACCAATTGGGTAGATGCCTGACTGAGATTCTCCACTCCTCAAAACATTCTAGCAGGCTCTAACCATTCAATACGCACACATACTCCAGTGCTTTCTGGGGTCTTCTCACAGAGCTACATCTCGCATCCTTATTTTTTAATTTTGTTCCCCACATTGTACTCATGGCCCTCTTGCCTCCATTTCCCAGAGTGCTGGGTTCATAGACACACACCATCACGCCCATACACACACACACACACACACACACATACATTTATGTTCTGCATACAGAGTGCTGCGCTCAGCTGGTAAGCAGAGGAAGGATGTTTGATGAGCAGCAAATAAGGTAAATCATGTGCAGTCCTTATCATCATCTAATAGGGCAGTAAAATGCAAACATTAAATAAAGTATGGTATAAAGTAAATTTATTACCATGACAAAGGTTAAAAGCATTATATTTGGGATTTAGATGTGCCAAAGATCAGAAAGTGTATTCCAAACTGGGGTCCTAGCTGTGCACTTTCCATGTACTTTTGAAGCACAAATAAACTCACTCATACTAGGAAATGCTCTGGACCAGAATGATCAAGGTAAGAAAGAACCATGTATGCATGAGACACCTGTGCAGAACAGCAAACAAGGAGATGTGCAAGGATTCATAAATAATCCATTTAAGACAGGAAACAGGAAAGGGAGATATGGAATTTAAAAGGGGAAAGATCAAAGAGGTGCAGATGACAGAAAGTTTTGTATATTATGCTACAGTGTTTGGAATTGGTTCTCTATTCAGTAGCCATTGAAGGCTTAGAGCTAGAGTAGGGCTTTGCTTCATGAAGATTTACTTGGAAACAATGTCTGGTAAGATGCATAGAGCCAAAGATCACTGAGGAAACTGCTGAGCACTCTGGGAGGAATAGTTTATGAGTGGAACACTTAGCGGTAGAAACAGAAGAAGGTAAAAGCTGGTAACTTTGCTCCCCAAATTAACAGCATGAGCACCTTCAGCTGAAGTCCTGGGCTGTATTCCTGCCAAGCAGATAGCACAGCACCTGGCAAAAGAACAGGCACACGGTGGGTGTCAGACTGAGCACAAGAGGAGAGAGAAGAACTAAATACACCTGATGTTTGGGGCTAGACTTTGCAATGGGTTGAGTGTTCAGACTACCATGGATCCATGCTGCTGACTGAGGGAGAGGAGAGATTGGAAGATATTTGGCTCTTGGGGTTTGGGGAAAGCACAAGTTGGTTGGGAATTTGACAAGAGTGGGACAGAAGGCTGGAAAAGAGAACAGCAAGAAGCTTCTCCTCAAGTGTTTCTCAGAACAGGTTGGGCAGACTTGATACCCTGTGGTTTGGAGGCGGCTGAGGACAATCAGGTTACCAGAGAACTGATAGCATCACATCAGGAAGGGTGTCAGCATGAGCCACTGGTTACAAAGATGAGATTTGCTAATCAGAGAGATTCCAAACAAGCCCATGCTGGAGTTCTGATTATGCCACGTACTGATCAAATCATATCAGAATATTAGGGGTTTTGATGAAATCATCAATAAACAGACAATAACCCTATTGAATATAGCTTTCCAGAGGATGGACAAGATGACAGCTATTGACCAGAAGCTCAGACTTCCCCCAAAGTTGCCAGCTGTGAGCTGTTGCTGGGAGGAAGGACCCCCAACCAGGCACAGCGTCCTCCCTCATAATCAGGTGAGGTCACATTTTTCACAACAAAATATAATCAGACATGACACAGGCTTCTTCTGTGAATCTTTTCTGTTTGCTTCTTCCCAATGAGCTGGCTGAGGAGTGTGGGATCTTCTGGGGCCCCAGGATGTGGAGGGAAAGCACAGGGCATGGGTCACCATGCTGTTGAGGAAAGCTGCCTTAGTACCAGAGCTCCAGTGTTACAAGGTCATGTGCAAAACAAATAAATAAGCCTCTCTGGGGCCAAAACGCTGAAACTGTGTGGTTTATTTGTTATGGTGGGAGGCCTCATGCTCACAAATGCAGCAAAAATCATGAGATAAATAGCCAATAAAGCAATGGAGTACTTTATCTCCTCATGGTAGCTGTTCAATAAATGTTAGCCAGGGGAGAAAGAGGACATAGAATTTGTGATGATGAACAAAGTTAGTGTCTAGGAGCTTTGAAAATGCACAGCACTCACCATTTTCTACTCTTGCGGGCCTGAACCTCAGGCTATAACCTAGTAGAGGTGGGGAGGCCTTCCAAGGAAAGCAAGACTTCTGTAATAACAAATGAATAAAAGAGTAAAGATGAGAGAGTTCATGGGTCTCATGAATCCTATCTCATTGTAGACCACATACTGTCTCTCTCTCTCTCTCTCTCTCTCTCTCTCACACACACACACACACACACACACACACACACACAGGCTTGTTTGTCTTTGGGGGAATTTGGAGCCACTGACAACCAACTTCCTATCCTCAGAACCTGTGAGTATCTCACCTTCCACAAAAGGGATTTTGAACCATCAAGGTAGAATCAGTGTCATCACAAGGGTCTTTATGCGGAAAAGTGAGAAGCAAAAGCCTCAGAGCAAGAGAAGAATGTGATGACAGAAGCCGAGATCAGAGAAGTGGGAAGTGGATGGGTGATGCTGTTTCTGAAGATGGGGAAGGGACACAGGTCCAGGAAGGCAGGAGTCTAGACAAGTTAGAAAAGACAAGGTTGTGCCTGGAGCCTCCAAAGGAACCAAGACTGCTGGCAGCTTGAGTCTCGCCCTATGAGACAGCTTTGACTCTTTTGATCCCTAGAAGTCTGAATAGATCTGCACTGTTGTAAGCAAGGGTGCTAAGTGTATGATGCTTCCTTACAGAAACAGTCAGGAGTTGACATACCTCCCCAGAACCATCCCTGAGCCTTAGCTGACAGGCTCCTCCCACCTTGGCTTGCAACAATGGTCACACAGAGATGATAAATCCCTCCTGGCTCTCAAGCATGAGTCCCCAGAGCTGAAAAATCAGGACCCTACACTGACGTGCAAAGCTTCTCCAGAACACAGCTGTCCAACTCTGTGATCCAGCCATTATCCATCACGGGCCAAACCAACCATGACAGTGCACTAGATAACTACCAGCTCTATTAAGCTGGGAAATGACTTCTTGCAACCTAAAGGATTTTGCAGTCGTCAGATTACTAATCCATTACTGGGAAAGCTTGACATTTTTTCTTCATTTCTTCACCGAGTAGCCAATTAGGCAGAGAACATCAGACAATAATATTTTTACTGCAATTTCTGTGTCTGCTGGAATTGTTTTATGTGTTAAACAATATAATGGGATAGCTTCCAAATTTGCTTCATGTTTTAAATGGATAGTAATAAGAAGATGATGCTCCCTCAAGTGGAATCAGGTCCTACCCCACTTTCTATTGCTAACATCGATGTGGCAAGGTAGGAGATTGTTGTGTCTGAGTTATATACTTCTAAGATTCATTTTTAACCAGATTTCATTTGTCAAAGTCCTAAACCCAATACTTTAGTAACTACTTTGAGATGGTATATTTAAAGAGGTAATAAAGTTACAATGAGGTCAGTGAGTTAGGTTCTGAGAAGATGTGTTAGCTCTCCAGTGCTGTAATGTCAGAGACAACTGGCTTAGACAGAGGAAATGTTCACTTTGGCTCACAGTTTTTGAGGTTCCAATCCGTGATCAATTAGCCCCATTTGTCTTGTGCCTGTGACAAGGTGGCATGTTGTAAGGAGGAGTATGTGGTGCAGCAAAGACACCTCTTGGTGGCAGAGAAGTGAAAAAGAAAGGGGCTTTTGAACCCATTATCCTTATTCGTGGGCACAGTGCCTTTAGATCCTCACCTCCTTCAAGCTCCACATCCTTCCGCCAGGGCCAAAGTGAGAACTCAACTTTAGCACATAGGCCTGAAGGGAAGCTCCCCCGAACTACAGCCAGAAAGGATATAAGGACACCAGGAGAAGTCACAACACAGAAGCGGTCTTCAGACAGCCGAGGATAAAAGAAAAAAACCTACCCTGGTAACACCTTGATCTGGACTTGTGGCTTCCAAGATTCCAGGATAGTAAACCTGTATTGCATAAGCCCCTGAGTACATGGTTCTTTGCTATGGCAGGCCTGGGTGACAAAAAAGGGAGGCAGTCTTTTCAGCATTCTAGAATCACATTAAAGAGTCCTAGTAGGTGAATGGTTGGAATTAACATGGTAAGATTCTGTTTCCAGTATAGTTAGCTCTTTCATAAAAGCACCAAAGCAGTATCTCATATTGTGCTCCTTACATCCACTAATTAGGTGAAAGGAACTAGCACTTTTTGAGTCCCTGCTGTATGCCAGACACTGTAATAAGTTTTGTACATCTGTTATCTCAGTTAATCCTCACAAGAGATATAAATGTTCCTTAAAAATCAAACTAAAATACAGTCAAGGAAACTAAGGAGCAAAGCAGTCACACGGTTCACCAAAGGCCACACAGATATTCTGTGGAGTTTATCTCTGGATCGATGTGGCTCTCGAGTTCATACTGTTACCCCAAAATTTTGAAGTCTTTTCCTCAAGCAGCACATTGTCTTCGCACTGAAAGGGGTAAGAGGGAGATATGAAGACTGCCAGAAGCCCTGTTCACTCTTCTTTGAGCAAGTGAGATCCATCTGGGGAGAAAGTACACGGCAGACAGAAGCAGGAAGAGCCGAGCGTGCTGCTGTCTGTATACAGAAGAGATCGCAATCTGACTGCCTATTGAGAGGGTCTACACGTCGTTTCTCCTCCCTTGGTAACGCTATTGCTGCTTCTGGACTGTGATAAACAAGTTGTAATATATTAGTGCGAGCAGTGTGCTTCTATAGCTGGCAGAATTCCTGAGAAATGGTTTTTATGGCACCAATCTCCTTGGAGACCTTAAATAACAACCTAAAATGTATGGTACAGAGACCACAGGGTTTATTGCATTAGTTGCAGCCTGGTATTCTGCAATTTATAGTTTTCCTGATAAATTGGGATCCATTCAGCTGGTACATATTATGTAGGATGGTGGAACTGTATCTTCTACATCAAGGGGTTAGAAATTAGCAGATGCCTTGAGTGGGTGATAATGGTGGCACCCCTGGCTGTGCCTGGGAGACAGGGCTCAGACTGTGTGCTTGGGCTCATTTTAGGAGGACTGGGCTGGACCAACAGTAGCACCATGAGCCTCCACCACCCAGTATTTTCTTATCTTGGAAGAACTAGGCAATGAAGTTTCTTCTGCTTTCATCAAAAGCTAGCTAAGGGCAAACACTGCTATGTCATGGTGCTGTACTTGGGGGTGGGGGGTGGCTATGACTTTATTAAAATATACAAATTAAAATTTCACTTAGAATCCAGCAATAAAAGGATCTCTGTACAGAACCTCAGAGTACATTGTTCTCTCTTTCCATGATTCAGTAACAACAAATCTACTTTCTGTGGCTGTGACCATGGCTGCTCTACACATACTTATTTAAACTGGTGTTCTTCACACGGGCGAAGAACATGTGAGAGAAAACGATGAATCTGCATCCCTGATTTTCAGCCAGTTTATCACAGTTTAAAAACAGAAACAAAAACCTTTTCAAGAAAGAACAGGTCACCGATTGAACTTTGTTGTCGTCACCTCTATTGTTCTAGCTTTTAAACATTGAAACAAACAAACAAACAAAAAAAAAAAAACCCAGGAATGCAGGACAATAACTTTCTTTCCACTGGAAATCTGGTATAGATTTTAACATTTGAACACTAGAGCCCTCCAGGCCCAGTCTGGCTGTTAATCTGAGAAAAATGAAGGATTTACACAAAGAACCTCAACTCTGAAGTGTCATTAAGTTCCACTGGGTCAATAATTCCTTAAAATGAATTAAAACAACAAACGTCCAATTGTTCTATAGATCTTATTAGCCTGTTTCTTGGCAGTTCAAAAAGAAGGGATGGGCTTGGGTGTGAGAAACCTAAAAAATGCAGAGGAAGAGCACCTGGAAATGAACCTCTGCCCCTCAAGTTTTGAATATGCTTTTATCTCAGGGGTAATCCAGTTTCTGTAGTGAGGAGTGGGTTTTTTTGGGTTTTTTGTTTGTTTGTTTGTTTGGTTGGTTGGTTGGTTGGTTGGATTTTTAGTTTTACTTTGTTTTGTTTTGTTTTGTTTTTGTTTTTAGGTTTTTTGAGACAGGGCCTTTCTTTGTAGTTCAGGCTGGCCCTGAGCTCAGCCTCAAACTCACATCACAGCAATCCTCCTGCCTCTGCCTCCCGAGTGCTGGGATTACAGGCATGAGCCACCACACCCGGCACTGTGGTATGTAGTACTGATTGCTGCTGGGCGTGAGTCTCCACACCCAGTATGGTATGTGGTTACCAGGGATGGAACCCAGGTCCTTGCACTTGCAAGACAGGCACCGGAACCACTGAGCTAAATCTCCGGCCTGAGGAGTGTTTTTGATAGGCCACCGAATGTTATAGTTTACTCCAAAGTGGCCTCCTTTCTGAGAAGAAAGGTTTTTCTAAGATAACCAAACAACTCTCCCCTCCCTAATTTTGTCTCTGGAATCCCTAGGAAGGAGATGGGGCCGATGATTAAATGAACGCCCAGAACTGTGTGAGCGACGTGGTGACCCAGGCCCCAGTTCTCCGACCACAGAACTGTTCTGAGCTGGTTCTGTCTATGGCTCATGCTTTACCAGGTTCGAGGTCATGAGCATCTCAAGGATTTTTTTTACTAAGAGTTAATCTAACATCCAAATAAATGGAAAGATAACCTGGCTTTCTTATTGCTGTATCACCCAAAGTGACATTCTCAAAGGGCTTTTCTCTCAGGAAAAATCCATTCTGGGAATGACTCCTTAGGTTCAAAAGTCCCATATGCAAGAGCCACACAAAGAGAGAGAAACAGGGCAAAGTTGGTAAGATGAGGCAGAAAGGACACAGGGGCTGACCAAGTGGCTGTCATAACTGCCAGGCAGAAAGACTTCCTCCTACACCCCTTCACTCCTACAATGATCAAGGTGAGAATTTCTATTATTATGATTCCCATCTTGCAGTGTTTGAAATCCAGAACTCTTTCTCTACAGCACACCTCTTAAGCATAAGGCATGGCCTTTAATCAAAACAGCCTGAGGTCCAGTTTTGGGAACCAAATACTTCATTATTAGGGACTGCTCAGAGTCCGAGGAACCCAAGACAGAAAAAGACATCCAATTGTGATGGCACCATTAGAGAAGAGAAGGACTGTGAATCCTAAGCATGTATGGCTAGCTGATTTACAATGGCCATTTAAACTTAGCTGTGGGAGACCATCGAAAGCATTCTGCAAGAGAGCTCTCTACCATGATATTTGTCGTAACCTCCTCATCCCTTCCTTGCTCAACTCCCAGAGACTCCTCAAAGGCTCACCTCTTCCATTGGTCACTGACTCTTTTCACTCTGAATGTTTCTATGTACTGTGTTAACTGTATCAAAAGCAGACACTTTGGTCATTTAATGCAGTCACTTGATATCTGTGTTTCTTCCTGCACTGTTCTTTACATCTGTCCCATCAGTGTTTGAGATGGTACACTTACAAAAGTGAAGGCTTAACCGGATGCAAATCGACCTGCCATGTCACAGACTCTGGAATCTTCACTGAACACCGAATGATCTCTGTCATGATCCAAACCACTTGTTATAGCCCTTGCAAGGCAGGAGACAGGGCACTGAGCTAAATCCCCAGCCCTTTACTGTAGGGCTTGAGGTCAGAAATCCAAGTACATATTTTCAGTCCAAGAAAAATTAGATGAGTTTCTCAGACCTTAGATTGTAGGCAACTTAGTTCTTTGAACTGATGGAAAATTTATGGCAACCAATTCACTCCAAGAAAGAGGAAATGGCTATATGGATAAGGAAATTAATTTTTAAAACTGGTGAACAGACCACCATCAAAGCCACCTTGGCGCAGGGCAGAGTTCAGGAATTTAATCAAAGAACTGAAATATCCCTTAGATACCACTCCTGGTTTTCTCTGATGTCCTCATAGCTACCAGTGACCACGTGCAGATTAAAACTCTTGGACTTTGAGTGTGCACAGAGTGTGTGTGTGTGTGTGTGTGTGTGTGTGTGTGTTCTAGCTCTACCCACTTCCCTACTTCTCTCCTTTCCCCAGCTCTTCGCCATTTCTCCCTGAATTGCCCTATCTTCCTATCTACTCTCCAGAGCCTGGAAGAGGCTCTGCCTCAGACTTCCTGCTCAGAGGAACCAAGAAAAGGAACAAGACACACGGCTGAGAGAGTACCTCCAGCGGTTGCACATTTGCAACTGTTCCCCCTTCAATAACATCAGACTAGTTGAAGTAACTCTCATGTTGTACAGTGATGATGGGCTGCAGAGACTTAGCTCAGTCTGTCCTTTCACCCACTTCAGTGTATAGATTGGCATTTTATAAAATTTTTACTTTAATGAAAAGATACCATCTTTCACATATCAAATGAAAAAAATACATAATGTATAACCAAGTATTGATCAATATGTGCAAGAGTATGGCTCTTGTACATAGAGCTTCTTGTCAGGAGTGCTGGAACCTTGAAGGACACTAGTTCAGCATCTCCACTCTTGGTATTTATTCTAGACAGATGCAGGAATGTGCCCAAGCTTCTCATGGTAGTGCTATTTGTCAGAATAAAACTCTGGAAATAACCTATGTGTTCATCAATATCAGAATGGCTAAATAAATTCCAGCTCTGGAATATTACATGATCATTAACAAGTAGAAGATGTATCTTTTTGTACTGTAGAAATAGATTGTCCTTATAACCTCCAACAATTCAGGAATTTTTTAAACTGTTGGCTTCCCAAGGTATCCCCAACAGTTTTGAATGGTGCCTGGTCTCTAGTAGCACCCAATAAATATTTGTTGAATAAATGGGAAGTAAGTTTTAAAAGCATGTTACAGAATATATATGCTATGATTCTTTTGTTTGTGATATTTTTAATATTAATAAGAAAAAACAAAAATGTACATATTTGATGAATGCCTGCATATGTAAATGGTTTGGAAAATGTTTGGGAGGATACAAAGTAAAAATTCACTGATAGCAGGTACAGAGAGTCAACAGAGATTTTAGCTTTAGTAGTAATGTGTTAATTCTTACAAAGAATATTCACATATTACTTAGCTAATAAAAAAATAATTAAAAATTTTTAAATGCATGATTAAAACTATAGTGCTTCCTCCTTAGGGGGAGGAAAACAATTAGACCAGTATTCTTTCATTTTCCCTTGTCTATAAGTAAGATGAATCCCAAAACCTGGAGACAGAATTGCATCTTCGGGTTCAGGGGAACAGCAGTCTGTGAGGCCAAGAAAACTATTGCAGGGCTAGAGGAGTGCCCAGAAAAATCAGGATAAGGATCCTGGGGACTTCCCTTGGGAAAAAATGATGGCCAAACTCACAGAGGGATAAAGAGGGAAGATAGGGCAGAAACGACACCGAATCAAGGTGCGCAGCTTCACTGAATGACCAGAAGACAGATATTTTGGGAATCAGAGCTCGCTTCAAAATTCAGTTTCAAAAATTCTAGGCCTGAAATGATTATAAAATATCCATTTGGGAGTATCTACTAGACAAGGGTGCAATAACTAATCTGGATTGTCAGCTTGATTGGGTTTTTAAATGCCTGGGAAAATAGAAAAGCACACTTGTGGAAGGGTCTACAAGGCTGTTTCTATAGATGATTGACAGTTCGAATAACAAATTAAG
The DNA here is from genome assembly GCA_004026965.1 of Petromus typicus. Classification (NCBI taxonomy): domain Eukaryota; kingdom Metazoa; phylum Chordata; class Mammalia; order Rodentia; family Petromuridae; genus Petromus; species Petromus typicus. Next base: position 32,950 of record PVIR01003363.1, on the reverse strand, counting down.
GAGCAAAGACCTGCGCTGATTATGGGCATCACCATCCAACAGGCTTGAGGCTTGGATGAAACAAAACTGAAAGAAGGAGAGAAAGAGGAAGTCTGCTACTGCTGACTCTGTCTCTCTCTCTCTCTCTCTCTCTGTCCCTCTGTCTGTTTCTTTCTCTCTCTCTCTCTCTCTCTCTCTCTCTCTCTCTCTCTTTTGGTCTGTTTCTCTCTCTCTCCCTCCCTCTGTCTCTGTCTCTCTCTCTCTCTCTCTCTCTCTCTCTCTCTCTCTCTCTCTCTCTCTCTCTCTGCCTCCCCCCCCCTTCCTAAATGGCAGGAGATGAGCAGTTTTCTCCCTCACACCTTTCCACCCTATGTCTCTGCCTCATCACGGGTTTAATGCAATGGAGTCAACTAGCCATGGATTAGAACTGTGAGCCAAAATAAAGCTTTTCTTGTTTACCTTGTTATTCTGAGCTCTTTTGCCACAGCAATGCAGAGCTGACTAACACATAACAGGCTATTTGTAGAAACAGCTCTAGTGATGCACATATGGAAATGGTTTGCATTATGCAGGTAATGAAGCAATAGAACGTGAATAAACTCTCCACTGGAGAAAGTGTGAGAACAGGAGTAAAGGCAGATACTTAATAGCCTGCAGCTGCCTCCATTTAGGGAACTGCTCCAGTCCCCTGGTGCTTTGATACCTCTGTTGTGTCACTCAAAAGGTTATCCAGAGAATAATGTCAGTGTCTGAACTTGGAACAATGTGGGCCAACAGGAAGCATCTATTAATAAATGCATTAACAAGAGCCCTGTTTATGACTTTGTTTTCATTTGCAGTCAAGTTCCTGGATGAAGATGTCCTCACTTAGAAGGTTTTCTCTGCCTGCAAAAGCAATAGCTTGTGTCCAACACACCAATCTTGTATTCCCTGGGAGGGATCTCTTTTCCCTGCCTACAGTAAGTTATTACATGGTATCACTAGGGTAGATCATTCACAGGAAAAGATCAAATCATTATGCCTGAGCCATAATTTTAGGATAAGATCTGCTCAAAAGTAATATTCGAGCAGTACCAGATCTCTCCTGAATAGTTAAGTGTCTTCTATTAAAGACCTTGCACTCAGTTAAAATGCACATGGGAAGGGAATCAGAGAGAGGACACTAACAAACTGCCTCAATAGAGACTCAGATCTCAATTTTATAACTTCAGCTCCTTGAACCTATCTCCTAGGCTCTAATTCCACATCTGTAAAACAGGTTGAAAATGTCTGTCTTGCAAAGTTGTAATAATAAATAAAATTTTAAAATGCAGCCTGAGCAATTTAGTATTTTAGCAATTCCCTGTACTACCAGAGAAGAAAGAAGTAAGGAAAAAAAGAAAGAAAAGAGAGCAAGAAAGGATGGAAGGAAGGATAGAAGCAAAGTGAAAATTAAAAAATAAAAGAAATGGAGCATGTAGACACTATGATACATAACAATCTAGAAAAGTTCTCCTCTCTGCTGTCCACTCTCTGAAGAGACAACAGGAAAGAACTCCTGAAAGACAAAGGGGACAACGAATGCCGGTCCTCACACATGGATTCATTTTACCATTCCGATTCACAGAACTCTGTAATATTGCTGATGGCTAAAGTGGACGGATCATGTACGTAGTCAAAGCTTATCCCATCTAAGAGAGAAACACAGAAACTGAACAACCACACAGATCTTATTCTCAGAGCCCTGGGTGTGAGGAAGGCAGAAGACTTCTTCCCGGAAACAGACAGTCCCAAAGCATTGACCATTTCACATTGGAACAAGAACAGGCTGAGCTTCTCCTTGTGTCCTTCCCTCATGTTTGGGCTGCCAGTGGCATGTGTGGAAGTAGAAAGGATTTGAGGAGATGAGAGAAACAGCAAAGGCAGCAATAAGAGGGGCTGAGGAAGCCAGAGTCTGCTGACAGACTGCACTTGTTCACTCCCAGAGCACGGGGCTGCACAGCGCAGCACTCAGGCCCTAGCAGGCTCCATCTGTGGGATGTCAGAGACCTGAGGAGCTGCCAGAATTTCACACCTCATGTTTGCACACTGGGCTGTCAGTGGACACAGATATTAATACCTATTCTACTAGTAGTACCCATATCACAGGTTTATTTTGAGGACTAAATAAGCAAACATAAATAAACCCCTCAGAAGGGCAGAGTCTACTAAATGTGATAGCATAGATGAGGCATATAGTTATGGCTCAGTAATATCAGTTATATTGTTGTTGTTATTATTAGCAACAATTTAATACTATAAGGCTGTCAGAGAATATAATAAATGATCTACCCTTTGCATAATTTTCAATATTTCTCATCAGTTTTTCCATGATCTGACTTAATTCTGACTTAGGGCTCATTTTAGGACATTGTTTAATATGTATATTTACACATGGCTTTTAATAATGCTGATAAAGCATACTGTAGTAACCACATGTCCTTGATTTTCTTGAATAAGCCAATTCTTTTCTTTTTTCATGAAAGGCCTTGATTTGCTAAATGCATAGCTAAATTGGATTTAATTTTGTACCACTGCAAGATTTCCAAATATGTAATTTTACAAATCAAGCACAAATCTTTTGGTCCTGACTTTTCATTCTGAAAATGATTGTAATGAGTGTATGTGATTTTAAAAGAATAGGTTCTAATGATTCCCTTGTTGGTAACAACACATCTAAGAATTACAAGAAGAAATGGAGTGAGGGCTTTTGACCTACAGATTCACTTTGTAGCTAAGGAAAATGGTTTGCACCTTGGTCAACAGAGTGCTCGAAGCAGAGTATAAGCAATTAGAGTCTAACCTTTCTGAGTCACACTAATGACCACAAGACCCAACAGACACATGATCTCCTGTCTTGTTCTTATTAGAGAGAATGTGGAGAGATGAGCCGGAAAACAAACAGGCTATTTTATGTATTAAAAATATGAGAAATATGACTCAGTGTTATTTGTACTTGTTTATTCTCCATTTTAAGCTGTTCATGCCAAAGGCATGCAAAAGTCCAAAGCTTCTTAAAACAAAGTAAATGCTGTCACCCTTACTATTAATTAGAGAGTGGAAGGAGTCACAGAAGGAGAATAAATTGGCTATTTCTCAACTTTAAAATACGAGAAGCTACATTTTAGGTTTGGAATCAGGAGACTTTAATTCTCCATTCTGGGCTCTGCCACAGACTGGCTGTTTGGCTTGAGGCAAGTCACACAGCCACCCTGATGCCTGGACAGGGAGACCCTTGGGCTCCGCTAGTGCCCCACCATCTAGGAACGATGAGGCTGCTCTGGATTTTTAACAAACACAAACAAAAAGACCAGTCCTGGGTACAGATGTGCTGAAAGCCTTCTGCTGATATATCGCCTTTGGCTTGAAAATGTAATGGGCACTGGTTAACTGATTTTGCTTGTTTAAACTGCACTTCTCTCCCCAAATCTCCAATTTGGATAAGGTAAGAGAGGTGACAGCCCCCTCAGGGTATGGAGATCCCTACTGTGCACTTCTGGAGTGAACTCCCCCTGTGGTAGAGCTATGCCTTGATAGTCCACGTAATTCAAAAAATGCATACATAGCTCCAACTTGGGAGCTGCTGTTTAGGGCCTACAAAGGTAACTGTGCCTGCAAAAAACCTGAAAAATCTCATGGAGAAGAAAAATAAGTTCATGAATACTTGTGTCTGGTATCAGATAAATCTTCCTGCAGTAGTACAAAGTACCCTGAAAATTTGATAGAGAAACTCTGGACTGTTGAAAAGCCCCCAAGAAGTTTGGATTCAGGCTGAGTTCCAAGACTGACTTAAACTTAGAGAAGTTAAAAATCTCAAGGAAGCAACTGTAGCAAGGGCAAAGTGACATATTCACAAGAAGGATTCAGTAGTTCCCATTTCCAAAGATACTTCCACTTTTTAAACTCTGATACTGCTGAAAATAATGTAGGAAATATGGTACTTACTGATACATTTAAGTCAAGGATATCAAGAGGAAATCATCTTGAGTTTAATTAAGGTGGACCCCAATCCAGTGGCAAGTGTCTTCAGATAGGAAGGGAGGACAAACACACAAGGGAGAAGGTCACGAGGTAATGGAAGCAGAGCTCGGAATGATGCTGCCCTAAGCCAAGAGGCACGAGGAACCACCAAAGGCTGAGGAGGTTAGGGAGTCTTTGGGGCCTTCAGGGAAAGTGCAGCTAGCCAACAGCGTGATTTTGGACTTACTGCCTCTGTAATTGTGACAGAATAAATTTCTGTTGCCTTATGAAACTCAGTTTGCGGTGTTTTGTTGGAGCAGCCCTGAGGAAAGTAATAGAGAAAGGATTTTGTGTTCTCTTGCTCTCTCTCTGTCTCTCTGTCTCTCTGCTTCTCTCTCTCTCTCTCTCTCTCTCTCTCTCTCTCTCTCTCTCTCTCTCGGGCAAAAACAGAGAAGAGGAGGAAATAGTGTAAGAATAAGACTTCAGAGACAGGTATCCCTGATGCAGAAAGCTCTTTGATTAGGAATGGAGAAACAAAAGCATTTAAGTTACTGTAAGAATATTAAGACTGGTTCACTCCAGTTGTGTGTAAGGTAGATTTTTCAGAGGGAAAAAGTGGAGATAGGAAACTACTGAAAAATTCAAGGAATGAATGATGTCAACAGGATGGAGTCTTGGCAGATGTTGAGCTGAAGATTTTGTGATTACCTGAATGGGTTAGAGAGCAAGGATAGAAGTTCAAGTGATTCTCATGGAAGCTCCAGTGTTAGGTTTCTAAACCAAAGAAAAGAAGCCAGTTAATGAGACCATTAATTCATGAGAGAGAGAGAGAGAGAGAGAGAGAGGAGCAGCAGTGCATGAAAGGAGGCTGAAGATGACAACAGGAGGCAATGCCTAGCGGCGTAGACAGGCCAATGGGCTCAAAGAGAAGTTGGTGTTTAGGCAGCTGCTGCTGACTTGTGAAAGCCCACTGCCCATCAAATAGCAGAATGGAAATATAAATTATAAGTGAATGAGGAAAGGGAAGGCTGTGGGGAACACAATGTACTCTCTCAGAATCATTTTAGTAAAAGAGAATAATGTGTGAGACTTAACTTGAAGTGAAGCCATGTGAAAAACTGTCCTTCAGACTTGGTTAGGCCTCAGCATGCTAGCATACTATCTCCCGAGAGTCCTTGCTAGCCTGTAAATGACACGGGAAATACTAATTCAATAGCACATGTAACATTTGCCAGAAGAACTAATTGTCACTCAGGAAGAAGTATCATTTAAGAAGGATGCCCGAGGAGCTAGAATATTGCATGAGTCTGCATTTTCCAGGAAGGAGATGAGGGTAAAAACCAATGAGTGCTTTAGTGGGTGTACACCTGCTGCAGAGCCAGGAAAGGGGAGAAGCCGCAAGAAAACACGGGAAAAGCAGAGGCGGGAGGTAGGGTGGGGGCAGAGGACAAAACAAATTCACCAAATGACAACTTTGCCTACTTTGCTGTCCTCCCCAGAGGCAGCCTGTGCCTGTGGCTCCTCCAGCCACTCACTGATTTGTTCTGGTAATTATCTAACAAGTATCCTCTAAAGAGAATTCAAGAAATGGGTAATAATCTGAAAGTACACAGTGCCTCTGATTTCTGGACTTTTTCATATGCTCTAGAGTATTTTTCAAGAGTTTTTGCAAAAGTACAAGACAATTGCTGCCAATTCGAGATTTTATGTAGAGATCCTCACAGGGTCCTTTGGCCCTGCTCACTCACAGGGTAGGTCATTAGCCAACAGAGATACCACAGAGCAAGTCCTCAGTTTCTCAGTTTCTCCTTTTTATTTACCATCTTAAATACTAGCCTTTCCCCAAGCATATAATTTAGGAAAGAATATTGACTTCAGAAATATCATTGTACTGATAGAGAAACATAAATAAGGCTAGAAAATCAGGATGTCTAGAAGATGCCTCCACCTCACCTGTTTCTAGCTTGGGGACTCTGCCTAAACTCCCAAAATGCGTAGGAACTTTTATAACTTTAAAAATATGTTGAGGGTTAAGCTTAACCCTCACCTGCTGTGGCAGCATGTCTGGGTTGGGAGCCACCTGTGAGGTTACAGCACTCTTCTGCGTGTAAGAGGGGGGTGGGCTGTGGAGGAGTGGCCTTAGGGGATGTATCTGGGCCTGGACCCCAGCTACCTTGGAGCTATTCTGTGCTGCTTCCCAGCCATCACCCACTAAGCCTTTCTGCCATGACATCCCCTCCTTGGGACTATCTGACCACAGACCGACTCCTGAGGCCATAACTAATACTAAACATCTCTGCCTTTAAGTTGTGGGTGTTGGCAGTTGTGTTCTGGTAACAAGAAAGCTACTTCGAAAAGTTTCCTCAAAATTCTACTTCCGTGTTTAGCTAAGGATTATAGAGAGAGGAGGTTTGGAGAAACAGGTCTGTGTTTTGTGGAAGATGAGACAATGCATAATAAGGATTCTCTAAATTGATGCGATTGTGAATGGAGACCACAACCATGTGTGAAACGTGGGGCTGCATGAAACAAAGCGCAACAATATTTCAATTTTTGGGGTGACCAGTGAAGAAGACAGTGGAGTTGAAAGTAGAGATCCTGAAAAAAGAAGAGACAAATGTGTAGCCCAATTTCAGAAGTCAAAACCTCCATTCCCTCAACAAATAATCTACTTCCTCCTATGAAGCAGACAGTAGGCTAGAAAAGCAAAGAACTAGTAAGAGTACAAGAAGGAGTCAATCATGAATTGCTCTTAGAGTGACACGATGATGTTCCTCAAAGGAGGAAAGAATTTTCCTCAACTTCCTGAAGGCAGGAAGTAGAAAGGCTGCAGCAGAGGCTATGGAAGACAGACCACGATCAAGCGGTGTCTGGAGATGACGAGTCCAGCATTCCTTAGTAGTGTGAGCCGCCACTGGAAGAGGAAAGTCTGGGACTTACAAGCTCAAACATTCTGAGTTCCCGCAGTGAGGAGTCTGATTATCTAGTGGCCCCCATCTTGGGTCCTGTACAGTTCATCCAATGGGGAGCACTTGATTTTACTGTTGTACTATCTCGTCCCTGTTTTGCTGATAGAACTCAAGTTTCCTCTAGAAAACCCATTCTTCTTAACTCAGGATAGATTACCTTGCCATAGGTACAATCTTCTAGAATACCTATCTCCCTGACTTGTGGCTGGAATAACCAGAGTCCTCCATGGACTTTTCTTTTAAAGGTCTGTTTCCCCTTGGCTGGAAGAGGATCCACATGGTAGAGAGAAATATGGACCCATGAAGACCTTGGATCCATCCTCAGCTGAAGCTAAGACCTGTCCCTGGACTTTACATTACTTGAGGTTTGGCTGCTGTCAATCAAGTTTCTGTTAATTACAACTGCTCAAACCCTCTCTAATACCAATGAAACCACACACTTACGAAGAAAATTAAGAAGTATGAAGAAACCGAAATCATAGAGCCCAGTTTCCAAGCCAGCCAGGTGCTAATGTTTTAAAAGAAGTTTTCTTTCAAACTTCTCCGCTCTTACCATCCCTGCTTAGTATCAAGTTCTTATGCTTATTTTCATGTCAATGACATTTGTTAGGATTTTTCCAATTACAAAAGCCACTTATTTTCATCATAGAAATTTTTGAAAATTTGTAATATATTCCCATTACCGAGAGAAAAACATTATCTAACATGCGTCCAGCAATTTTAATGTTAAAAATACATTCTTTGGTTATTCTAACCCGACCTTCTATTGTCCGCAACATGAACACTTTCCCAGGATAGGCAGTGTATTTGTGCAATGTAGTATTAATGAAGGATAATATTCCATTAGCTGTCCCATGATGTGTGTATTTATGGTGGTAGAAGTAATATCATAAACATTATTAAATTTTATAGAAAACTTCATCATTAAAAATATTGCTAGAAGGCTGAGGATTTAGTTCAGTGGCATCACACCTACCTGGAAAGCACAAGGTCCTTAGTTTGACTCCCAATACCAAAAAAGAATACATATATATATACACATATATATACATATATATACATATATACACATTATACATATATACATATGTACATATATATACACACATATATACATATATATACATATATACGTATATATGTGTGTATATATATGTACATGTGTATATATGTATATATGTATAATGTGTATATATGTATATATATGTATATATATGTATATATGTATATATAATACATATATACATATATATATATATATATCCCTAGAAGCATATTTTCTTGTCAAACAGTATAAGGTTTTTGATAAATGACAATGGATTTGTAAGATATCTAAAGAAGATTTTTTTTTTTTTGCCCATCTTACACTAGTAGAACAGAAAATTCACTGGTAAGCTGAATTACTAACATAGCAATTTCAGCATACATATTAGTTTCCTGTTGTTGTGATAATAAAGTGCCACAAACCTAGCAGGCCGCACCCATTCACTGTCTCAGTATTCTCTATGTCCGAAGTCCAGCCATCTTGTCAGGGAACCTGTCTTGGGATCTCAATAGGTCGGGACTTTAATCTGGAAGCTTTGGAGATCTCCAGGCTAGTTCCAGGCTCACCTGTGCTGTTAGAACCATATAACTTTTTATCAGAATCCACGTGGCCACCTCTCCATTTTCAGACCAAAATATAGGTATCAAATCTGTGTCACCTTTGGAATGACTCTGCCATCTCCCTCCAGCCATGTCTCTTGAGTTCCAGCCATTATAATTCTTAACTTTTAAGAACTCATGAAATTAATTTGACACACACAGATAATTCAGAATAACCTATCTATTGTAAGGCCCATAACTTTGGCTTATGTACAAAGTCTCTTTAGTTATATACAATAATGTAACATATTCATTGATTTCTCGGATTACGGACTCTGTTAGGATGTCTAACTTGCTTAACCAAAGGTGAGAACTACCCTACTTCATTAAACAACTTCCATATCATCCCTACCTAAACATCCTTCACCTCGAAGCAGGGTTCCAGGGACTGCCTCAGTTGTATCATGGTGGGGAAATTTATTCTACTGCTCACACCCTAGCAAGTTCCTCACAGTGCTGAAGGACTGTCCTGTGAAACTTTCCAACGTCTCTTGTTACTAGGAAACAGTGTTCCCCACTTCCTCAGGGACAGGCTTTCCTTCAAATTTATATGCAGCGCTGCACTATTATAACAAACTACACCGTGTCATGTGCTCACACTGTTGCCAGTAAAAAAAAAGTAAGAATTAAAAGGATTCCATATACATATATAGGATTTTCAATGTTAAATGTGCCCTCAAACACATGTATAGGCGTCCATGTGCAAGTGAATGTTTTCCCGACTTCCTAAATTATGTTTTTCTCTTATGTCTAACTCATTTGTTCTGTATTAGTTTTCTGCAAAGGTTTTCTTCTTTATGGCTAATTTTGAAGGAACTAGTGTGAGAGTTTTCAGCAAAAGCAGTTTCCATGGTTACAGTGAAGTCTTACTAAAAATAGTACATGATGTAATCAGCAAAACTCCAGCTACTAAAGCAACTGGACAAAATAGATCTGCGTTACTCTATGAAGTTTGCTCTGCCATTTAGGCTGTGTCTATGACACATGAAGAGAAGAGTCTGTAAATTATTTTTATTGCCCTGAGATCCCAGCCCCTCAAAGGCTTTTGTGGGAAGTTCACAAGCTATTTAGGCTTGGAAATTATTTCCAACACTGTATGAAGAAAGAGATAGAAAAGAGGTGGGAAGAGAAGAGAAAAAGGTAACTGCTTACTTCCTCCTGAGGTAAACATCTCCTCTTTATCATTCTTCTTTGCTGTGGTTTCATCTCTTTAAAGCACTATCATGCTTGGTGAAAAAGAAGGATTTACTCTGATTCACTTCAACTACACCCTCTAAATTCCACTGCTAACTACCTACTCTATCTACCTCGTTTTGTCTTGCAGTCTTTCTTTTCTTGACTGATTGATTCAGGGTTTGGTACCAGAAGGAACTACCAGAGCGAGAACCATTCATTTTATTATTTCTCTGCCATTATTGCTACTGGCTCTTTCATATCATGAAAGAAGAGTGCAGACACCTGAGATTAAAACAGCTTCCCTTTTGCGTCTGGAGTTCTTTGTCCTCGCTGTGTTTGAACTGTCACTGGGCACAGCTGGGTCTCCATTTCCAATATCCTCTCTCCACACTTTATATAATTAGAGCAGAGAATCAAGAATGGCAGCCCCACCTGCTTCTAAGGCCACGCTCCCCCCAAATGGCAAACAGCGGAAGCTCGAAGTCAGAGAGGTGGCCCCTTGGATCACCCGTCTGCACTCAAGCACCATGCTCACAGACATCTTCTGTCCGACCACAGTGCCAACTCCAGCCCCCGAGACTATTTATTTGTTATGTATGCCACTTTATGATCCTCCAAGCCCTTCTCTCTCTTCTCTTTCTACAGCTGCTCAAAGCAGCACTCTCAAAACAAAATTTAATTCAGAACCAACTTCTTTGTACTTGGTCTCCATTTAGAAAAGGCCAGGAAATATGGTAGTTACTTTCTTTTTGGAGCCAAAATAGAAGTGTCTGTTTCTTTGCAGTCTGGGGACTTAGTAGGTCCCTCTCAAGAGAGAATCATCATCTCATTTAGAGTTCATGGTACTGGAGAAAGAAAACTGGAAGTGTTTTCAGCATGTCATAGCTATTTCATATGTTGGCTGTTTCTTACATGTGTTTCTCTATCAGAGACATAATTAACAGAGGACCACAGCAATTGCAAAAGCCTATAAATTAATGCTAACTGGCACTGACTTACCCAAAGTCCTCTAAAGTTTCATGTGTATGGGAAGTAGTTGGATCTTGGTGGTGTTATACTCATGAGTGGATTTGTTTATTGATAAATGTAATACCTGAAGGTCCTGCTTGGAAGTGGAGCTGCATTTGAGCAGTGAGTTACTGGGTATGGGGCCTGGAAGAATACATTCTCTTCTCTAGCGGCTGCTTTTCTCTTCCTACTCCACTTCCTCCTGGTCACCACAGAGTGAGCAGCTATCTTCCGCCATGCTCTTCCACCACGCCATTTCTCCCATGCAGCAAGCCAATCCACTGGAACCCTGAGCCAACTAAACCTCTCCTTTAGGTAGTTGTGTGTCTCATCTCCCAGCAATGAGAAAATGACTAAAACAGGAACTCGGAGAGTCTGTCTCAGAAGAAAACAGTCATTTTATTTAGAATCCACTGTACTGGAAAGAGAAGGCTAGAAGCAGTTTTAGAATTGCCATAGTTATCATACACGATGGAAATTTCTTAAAAGTGTTCCTCTTTCAGAGACACTGTAAAAACCATAGCACTGGAGTTATTTAAAAACCTATAGATTATTGCTAGCCTTCACTAGTTTACCGTGTTCCTTTTAAAATGCTGTTTCCTTAAGTGGCTTTAGAAGGACACCTGGAGCTAACATGTTTAAACAGCTTTTTGTAACAGAGTTTTAAGATTCACTTGGTTCTCATTACCTTCTATGGAACACTAACTCCCAAATATAGTCTCAGAAATGGTATCACACCTGGCCCCAGAACTCTCAAAGTAATATGCACAAGTGGTATTATCCCAACAGAAATTGTGCTGGGAGAGGAGATGCAGTGAGCTGAATGCACTAATTTCCTACTGTTGATTTATTTATTTACTTCACTATCACTTATCCCTACTTACTCTCCATAAAGGGTTCTTGTCTTACGTCTAATTAAAGAAATCTGTTTTAAAGAGAGATGGAGGGGAGCAGAAGAAAGAGAAATGAAAGGAAAGCTGAAGGCCAGCCTTACCCAGGGGTAGTAGTACAGACAGGTGGACAGGAAGCCAGAAAGAGCTTCTTTCTAGGGGACATATTTGTACTGAAAACAGGGATTCAGCGGAAAATCCCCAAAGGCATCTTTACTGTGCTGTGAATGTCCCTTCAGATGCACTGTGCATTCTCTACTCCTACCACACCTCTTCCTCTCCTGGGAGTTTCATCCCTGGGTGGGAGGGATGTAGATCACACAAGAATTCTCTTCCAGCTGATCCAGGCTATTAAACATCCAACAAGAGGTAAACAACATGCCACGGGTGGAGAGTGAGGTCGGACCTTCCAGACTAAAACTAATCATTTGTCTTTGTCTTAATCTCTTCAAACCTGTATGTCTCAGCAGACTCAAAGCTAGTAGTTCTGATTATGATACTGTCTGTATGATTCATACACTTTTCTCACTCCTTTGTAAAAAAAAAATCCTCTTCAAAATATTTTAATTGGACTCCAGTATCTATTCTTTTTGGTGCTCTGATACCCAAATCCTAACACATGAACCCTTTGGTCATCTTGTTCTTACAGAGTGCTTTCTACATGGGGTGGGGAGGGTGTTCAACAACAAAACTGCTTCAGTGCAAGAAGTCACATGGAGGCATCTAAAAGCAAAAGACAGACTCTAACGGTAACACACAGCAAATGAACATAAGCAGAGAGGGAGAGGAGAGAGTAGAAATCAATAAAAATGGAAGGGGATGTGAAATATACACTAATAGTTAAAGGACAGAGTAAAATGAGTTAGGTCATCTAGATAAAGCCATATAAACTACTACTTTATGAATGATTTGTAATCAATACCAAGCCCAATTAATCACCTTCCATTATTATTTGTCTTTTTTGGAGATAGATATGTCCTACCACAATAAGTCAATACAACAACAAAAAGAAACTAGACAGTTGGTCCAGTTGTTTGAATGAATTTGTCTTTTCTAAATAAGTAAAATGTATTAGCATATATTATCAGGACACTCTGTGTCTCAGGTGCTCCCTTATATTTAAAATATAACACAGGAGAGTACTTATGACAGGTTTCTGCTAAGTTCTTCCAACTTTTAACAATTAAAAACATCTTCGATGGGCATTCTAACATCATTAGGGAGAGGGGAATTAAGGGGGTTGAATTTTGTCAACAGGAAGGTATTTTAAGTACTCTTTTTCTATTTGTTTGTTTATTATTTGATTTATTCATTGACTTTTTACTAGTTCATTCCAGTTAGTTCTTTGGAAAACTCTGTGCACAATGCAGATGACATGACCCTTGGCAAGACCAACATGATGGCTTCCTGACCCTCCATGTAAAAATGAAAGGGAATGATCCAAACTAAAATTCCCTAGGAACTTATTGACAAAAAGAGTAGTAAAAATTCTTCTCCATATTCTTTGATTCTTCATACTTTATCAACTTCACTAATGAGACCTACACATGCCTTCCAAAAAGGACATCATGGATAGGGCAGACATTTTGTCTATTTCTTGATTAATTCTTTCTTTCAACAACAAAGCATCTTTTATGAACTTGAAGTTAGGCATATTGATGTGATAGGGCTATCACACTAAAAAAGTAGATACCATGCCCTTCCTGCTGGGGCTTGACTTGCTCAGGAATAGTGATAACTACTTGTCTTTGGGAAGACTAAATAAGAGAGTGAAAATTCTAGGAAAATAATGTTTCCAGACCCCCATCCCTCCATTTTTACCTGCTGAAATATTGTACTGATCTATACTGAGCTCCAAGTTCAGCTGGGCCATCTTCCTTCCTTCACATCCTCTTTCTGCCTCACCGACTCCAAGCTCTTGATACCTTACTTTGTGTCTGTGTCTTAAACTCCTCATAAATTCCAAGCCCTAATTGTCTTTAGTTTCAACACTGCACCTTGTACATAATACAGCCTCAATATTTTCCTGTCTATCAAGTAGATGTAAATGAAAGAACAGGAATAATTTTTATAGACCTTTTCGCAATTGGAAAAGTGACCAAGAGGTGGAAGGAGGAGAGAGAGGGGAGGAGAAGGGAATGTAAGAAGAATTGAAATGTGTTATACACCTGTGCCAGCCCCCACAGTGAATGTAGTCATCATGTACTGAAAACATGTACTAATAAAAGTAAAAAACATTTTAAAAAACAGAAACAATAAAAAGAAAGGATAAATACAAATGTTACATATATTTCTCCTTTTCAAGTGGAAATCTAGATTAGACTGGTATTCCTCCTCAGCCTTAAATAAATTTGTATAGTACAAATTTAAATCTAGTTTCTCTATAATAATATCAGTATCAACTTATTTGACTACTCTTCCCAAATTCAGTAGAACCAAGACTAGAATTTGTCTTTGTTGCAAAAACAGGTTTCTCCTCTTGATTTCTTTCTACCATTTCAAGGCACTGACCTCCGTCAGTAGCAGAATTTGGAACATTAGTCTTTCTTGACCCAGTGAGTTCTTGGGGAGGGGGGCTCTCTAACACATACTGACTCCTTTTTCTTCTCCCTCATAAACACTCATTCATCACTTACACCTTCCACTTCCTCTCACTCTCCATTGCCTCTCCCTTACCAAGCTCGTTTCTAAACTATTGAAGACACACTCAGTAATTCCCCATCAACATTCTTTATGATCTTCAATTTCTCTTGCTGTTATCCTTCAAATACATGTTCCAGGTCTGCTATCTTACAGAAACCTCCAATGATCCCCAAGTTACATCTCTAAAAGGTGTTTTAGGGCGAGGGATTTAGCCTAGTGGTTCCAGTGCCTGCCTTGTAAGCGCAAGGACCCAGATTCTATCCCAGGTAACCACACACCACAGTGCTGGGCATGGTGGCTCACTCTTGTAATCCCAGCACTTGGGAGGCAGAGGCAGGAGGATTGCCATGAGTTTGAGGCTCACCTGGGCTACATAGTGAGCTCAGGGCCAGCCTGAACTACAAAGTGAGACCCTGTCTCAAAAAAATAAATAAATAGATAAATAGTGTTTTTATGAGAATGGACCCTATGCTAAATAATTCAGTACAACACTGGTGTTAACACATTGAAACAAGTGTCTTTGCCGAGTGACTTGGAGACTGATATCCAACTCTGCATGATAAGTCTCTGAGAGGAAAAAAGAATTTCCCAAAATATTTGATTTCAGACTATTTTGTCATGGAAAACTGAAGCCAATATCGGAGATTGGCTCACTTCTCCATGCCAAACGCCTTCTATTTTTTTTTCTAATATAGGACGGGAAAAAATAAAAATACTCATTTCCCAGCCTGCCTGGCTGTCAGAGATATTCAAGTGATAATTTTGGTCAATAGGATGTAGACAGAAGTCCTTGAGAGCCTGTCCTATTATCCTTTTACTTCCTCTTCCCGTTGGAAGAACAATGTATTCCCAGAGGTGTAACAGCCACCAGACAACCTGGCTAAGCGGCAAATGCAACCTTTATCACTAAATCTCTTGTTTGGGGATTTTTCTCTTGCAGCCAAATGCAATCCTAACAAATACAAACATCTCACAGACATTGGGCACAGTTTAGGGAATAATGAAATGCTAAATAAAATTTACATTTCTCAGCCTGACACATAACCCTCTATGTCCTATAACATCTCTTTTGCTTCCAACCTTTCAATGACACAAAAAATCTCATATTCCAAATATCTATATGACTTTAGGCAATATTTACAATAGGTGTGGGTGGTACTCACAGGTCCATCCACTCTGAACAGATCTAACTGCAACTGGTAGTTGTGTCCTTCCAGGTGAGGTGGTTATTTTTAATAGCATTTGTAAGCTCTATTTATTGAACAAACCTTCACCATGTCTTTTACTGTTAGTGACTCCAAAGATCAGTGCCCATCTGTGGACTTTGGGGAATTCGTCTTTCCTTGGCTGCTCACTTTGAGCACTACTAGTCTGAGCACTATTCCTGCTGTGACAGCCCAGAGATGCCTCCTGTCCCCTCCTGAGCCAGACGTGTTCTCCTCACCCATGCTCTGCAGTGCCAAGACCTTCTGGGGTGGGTACTTCCTGGGTTGTTTTTCTGCCATTCTCCCTGTAGGCACAGCCTCTGCTGAACTGTTAAACCACACAATTGGTTGCCGTAGCCCAGATTTTTGTAATACAGATGCTTTATGCTCATTAGCTTTCTCCTTCAATGTGAGCTGCCCTTTTCTTAATCCCCCTAATAAAGGACTCCTCATTCCAAGAGCTGAGCTGAAATTCTACCACTTTGTGCTGCTTATCTAACCACATTCAAGGTGTGTTTCCAGAGCCTGTTACCTTCTGTCATGTGTTAAATATACCTGTGCTAAAACACTGACCACAAAGCAATGTGATTTTCTTATTTGTACAACTCTGAACAGCCTAAAAGTTCCTTCAGAAAAGACATTATATCATACTTATATTTGATACCCCCAAATTCCATACATTGCTAAATATGTGCTGAGTGTTCAATAAGTGTTTAATCTATGAAAGAATAAATGACTCCATCAACGAGTGATATAGCAGTAATAAAAATGAAGTGAGTGCAAAGGCCTCAATCTGACCAACTTTGAATCATTTCTGCTGTCAGTCAGCAGAAAAAATAAGGACAGGACACAGCCAAAATCTGAATTGCCCATATAGTCCTAGTTTAATCGATACTTATTAGACCATGCATACCATCATGAAATACCCAAAATATGTCTGAATTACAAACTGACTTTTATGGAAGTATAAAAAATTTCTACTTGCCTGAGAGACAATGTAAGTTATAAGTAAAACTCCTAAATGTTAAATGTCACTGGAAAAGAAAAGCTCTAAAAACAATAACGCAGGTAAAACATCATTTATTTTCTTGCTGAAAATAACCATTTGTATTAGCTCTTACCATAGAAGGAGAACAATAGGTACTTTTCCTTCAAAGCACCTACTGCCAGCTGCTCAGGGATTCCGAAGAGCTTCCAAAACCAAGTGACTTCTTCTCTTTTTCCAGGTGCACAGAGAACCCATCAGGTCACATCAGCGCAATACTACTCTCTCCTTACCATATGGTATGGATATTAATGTTTATCTTTCAGAGTCCCACAACCAGTGGCCTTAGGTTCATTCTACATGAAGCCAAGTCCAGCTGTTGTAGTCCCATTTGCTAAGAGCTCCAAGGTTATGACTCTTGTAGACAGTTTTTTGCTTGTTTGTTTGTTTATTTAAATCTCACTTTCATGGTACTAGATCAGACAAGAGCACCTAAAGCCATCCCTTTACCCCCAAAAGAGACCTAACCATCCCTGTGCCTAAAACCATCCCTTACATACATCCCAAAGTTTGAGGCCTCTATCCTGCCACTCAGGATATAAAAAGACTACTAACATGTCTTTCCTGGTTCATCTGGCAAAATTTTCTACATAAGTCTAGCAAAAGAAGCTGTCAGTATCTCAAGGTACCCAAAGCTAACTTTTCTGAGAAGAGCTAAAATTAGTCATTAGAGTTTGATGCTCAGTCCTTACACAGTCAGACCCCTGGCAGCAACTTCAGTAACTAGAGAAGTCAAAGGGATGGGGAGACAAAGCAGGCGGCCACATATTAAATGTCAGGCATGACATTCCCCAGGTAAAGCATCCAGCTATATAAGAAAGAGCATCAGGCCTTTGAAGCAACTGTGTTTTGTTTCCGTGGAAGTCAGAAGAGAAAGAAGCACACCATGAGATGATACCTGGGCCAAGGAGATGAGTCTTTTCAGCTGTGGGTGTTCACACCTAAAGCAGCACATTAACTATGGACAGTGTCTCTGCCTAATTGCACTATGGTTCATTGCTTAAAAACACTAAGTAATATTCTCATCAGCATCTATTTTTCCTGCTCAGATCTGATTTAAATTGTCTGGAAAAAGAGATTATACAATAAGATACTGATAGATGTCATTATTTGTGGTTTATTTGTCAGATATTTTTGCTGGAAAAATAGAATTTTTTTTAGATAATAAGATGGAGGACTTGTCAATATTTCATTCCCCGATAAACACTGATAATTTTACTATCTACTGATAGAGTCATCAAGACAGATGCCCCTGGGCAATTGAAATCTCTCTGTATGAAATGTTATTCAGTGACTAAAAAATCTTAAAAATGATTGTGTTTCTAAAGCCTCTCACAGGTGAGCCATCACCCCGAAGCTACAGCTGTGTGGAGGGATCTCTCTCCTCCTTCTAACAAAGCTTTTCACAGGTGGCAAGAGGCATTAATGCCACAGGGGGCCTTTTCCTTACAAAGTATCATGAAATGGTCCCAGAACCAAAAAGTAAAAATTAAGACACATGTTCATTTTCTCTCTCTTTTGCCATCTTTTTCTTCTTCTCCTTTCTTTTATTTATTTTCTGAACAATTTCTGCTAAGATTCTCTTCCCTTCAAGTCTACTGATCTCTGAAATCCTGTGGAAACGCCCTATGGAAGAAAAACAAGAGTTGAGGTTGAATGCTGACATGTGTAGAGCTAAGCCCAAGAGTACAAAGCTCTCAGCATACACTAGGAAGTTTCTACGTGAGTGGACCCTCTTGGAGGGCTGTGACTGTTCTTGGAATACTGTAGACCTCGGTGATCTACAGTCTCGTCTTCTGCCACTTTGGAGTCCCATTATCAACTGTGGTCAGAAAATATTAAATTAAATATTTCAGAAATAAAAAAATTGTAGGTTCATTGGGGACTCTTATTATAGCATGATGAAGTCTCATACTCTCCTTTTCCAATTCCATCCATTCAGCAAATGTTACTAGCCTTTTAGTGACTTAGTGGACATCTCTGAAAACATCTAGATTATCAAAGTACCATGGCATTTGCATGAAAGGTGCAATACTTTGCATGGCTTCAAACATCCATTAGAAATCTCAAGACATCTTCTTAAGGATGGGGGAGACTATTGTACATGTTTTTTGCTGCTTTCAATTTATTTCCCCACTTCTGGTGCTGACTTCTTTATTGAATAGGGTTCTTCAGTTCCAGTACACAGAACTAATCCTACCACCTACGGCAAAAAGGATTTAATTTGAAAGCTGTAAAGGAACTCCTAGGTGAAAGACTTGGCTTCAAAAAGCCAGAAAGCAGAAAATCTCTGGGAGTCCAGTTCCAGCAGCTGAGAACTGATTCTTCAGGCCACCATCCTGGGGATGACTCAGCATCTGGGACTTTTTACTGTTTTACTGAAGATCCAAACTCCAAAGAGAAAACATTCAATTGACTTTGCTTTAGCCTACGCCCAGGAAAATCAGGAAGCCTTGATAAATATTCCCCCTAAATTTGTGTCCAATGAATAAATAATAGCTACTCAAAAAGGGAAAAAGATGCTAAGGAGTAAAAGTAGGTGGGGATAAGTGACACAAGTTCTAGGCGATCAGAATGCTTCCTAGGAGAATTTACTGTATCATTTCTCTGGAATTCTTCAGAACACAAGACACAAAATAAGTCTGGGACAAATATATACCTTCTACTCCACATGAACTTTACTCATCTTCCTTATTTCCTCCCATCACTACTCCTTAGACTATTATTTCCATGAGGGCAGAAGCCATGTTTTCTTTGTATGATATTCTTCTCAGTGCCTAGCAGAACACTACCAGATCAGACTCTGATTCAGCTTTTTTTTTTTAAGTGACTTACATGTGGTGGTACATACCTGTACTCCCAGCACTCTGGGAGGCTAAGACTGGAGGATTACAAGTTTAAACTCAGGCTGAGCAATTTAGTATTTAGAAAGTCCCTGTCTCATAAAAGTTTTTAAAGGGGAGAGGTGATGCTAGGGATGTAGCTCAGTGTGGGGTCATAGAAAGAAAGAAAGAAAGAAAGAAAGAAAGAAAGAAAGAAAGAAAGAAAGAAAGAAAGGAAGAGAGGAAAGAAGGAAGAAATTAAAAAAGAAAGAAAGATAATAGATGATAGATAGATAGATAGATAGATAGATAGATAGATAGATGATAGATTCTAAGAGCTATCTTATATTCAGTTTCTTTCCTTTGCCCCTCCCTTTATCTTTCCCTATTCCTCTTCTCCTTCTCCTTTTTTTTCTTCTTCTTCCCGTCCTCTCTCTTCTTCCTCTTTGTCTCTGCTTCTGTCTCTACATCTGTATCTCTGTCTGTCTTTCTGGGGCTCTCCCCCTCCATTCCTCCTCTCTTTCTCTCTCTCTCTCCCTGCTCCCTGACTCCTCTTATCTTTATTCTATACCACACACATAAACATTACTCAGCACCAAAATTTTAGGAACAGGAAAATGCACAAGGCCAAAGAGATCAACTTGGTCAGATTGCATGTCATCCGAGGGCAAGAGTAAGAGATTAAAGGATTTTTTTAAAACCTAAGAAGCAAATTAGTGGTCCCCAAAATTTTGCTGTCAGCCATTCACCACGGGCAGATCACATTCTCCATATGCTTATGATAATCTCAGGTTTAAAAAAATTGCTTATCATAGGAGACAGTACCTTGGGAAACCCCTTTATTGTAGCAACCCCTAAGCCAGAAAACCCCATGTAGATCTGGCATTCAAATGTGGCCTCTAATGTAGCCCAACTTGCTACATTAAAAAAGAGAGAATGAGTGGAATAATTATATTCTTAACAGTTCATTTAATAGTTCAAGTTTTAATTATATTTTGTCATTTGGAAAAATACACATTCCCAAGGCATGTTCTGTCCACAAAGCTATTAGCCAGCATCCCAATCAGTCACAACAGGCCTATTGGTCCCTTATACAATTAACAGGTCCGTGGTTGCCATCGCTGCCACGTGGCATGGCCTCTGTGCTTTGACAATGCAACTTCTATTTGTGTCTCTCCTTCCTAACACAAAGGGTAGCATCTTAGAAGCAAAGGTCAAGGGAAACCTCATTAGATAGATTAAGTCTTTTCATTTCTCCTTTTAAGGAAGAATGCTCATTCGATAATATGGGCTTTAGTTGTCTCTGCAATTTTTCTAGCTGATGGTTTTAGTAAATAAGCAGTGGGAGGAAATGGGTGAAAATCTTAATAATTCTGGAAGTCAAGCACTGAGCTTCCAAACTACAAGGCATGAAGCCACTCGGAGGTCGTAAGAAGGCAGGGCCTGCTGACTCCGTGCAGCAAGGCCGGCAGTTTGATTGTTCAGAGGATTTTGCATCCAGGACCACTGCTGTGGCCGATGCAGCTCAGTGTGAGTAGAAAGAATCTGAACAATGAGTCCTGATCCACCCGAAGCGCTATAAATCAGACTGTTTCACATCTTCTCCTTTTTACTAAAACTTTTAGCATATATTCCTCACACACTTTCATTTTTCTTCAGACTTCAGGCTGTGAAAATTAGCAGATACAAAGAATTCCCTCTTCAATCCATCATCCCCGTGTTTTTCGTCTGCCTTTCACATCCCACCCTCGTTTTGCATAAACGATGAACCTACTGTTATATAATTCGAATTTGCCTCACACCTCAAACTTAACGCGCACTTGCAATTCCTCATGAAAGTACAGCAATATTTTATTCTTTTCATGAGTCCTTCCCTAATGAGGTTCTCTCCATTTCTCATAATAAGAAGCACCCTGAGATATACCTGAGGTGTTATTGCTTGTATTTAAGAAAAATAAATGAATACAACGCAAGAATAGTCAACATGTGCCCCAACAAAAGCCAGGTGGTTGGTTGGATTATTTTTAAAGTTCAACCTGTACCACTGAGGGCAATAAAATCTCCGCTTACCCTTCAGTTCCCATCGTTTACAACACACTGCTGTGCAACAGTGCTTTTTCATGTCGGTTCAGAAATGGAGATGGCATTCCATCCACAGTGTATTTCATTTCATAATGCAAAGAAGTTATTTCAAGGAAGCTCATTAACTACTGTTAAACTTTGTGCTAGTGCTGCACTAAACAAAAAATAAAGAAAGAAAGAATTCTGCCAGAGGAGCTGCTCCAGCAGCTCACAGCATGGCCTTGGGAGATTCCCCGGAGTCCTCCTGGGACTAAACTAGTTAAGTTCATGACTCTTCCTGCCCTCTCGACCATGCTGCATTGATAGCACATAGCTTTTTTTTCCCTTCTGAAGATGATGTTTGTCACCAGACAGAGGGATCAAAATTGTAATCCTTTTTAGATTCTGTTGAATTGGAGTTTACTGCTTTGACCTTTGCAGTGATACGTATTTTTTTGAATGACTGCATTTTCCATTTTTTCAGGGGATTTGAAGTGATGAGGGCCAAAAAGGCAGTGGAAAAGGAGAGAGATACCGGAGGAAGAATTTAGAGTGATGGGGATGTGGTGTTTGACCTTCAAGACCAGACATCTGTACTATCATGACTGAAGATCTCCCATGGCTATACAGATTAACATCGCAGAGGTGAAATGGCAGACCTGAATTGCGTGTAGCAAGTAACCAAGGAATTTTTCAAGTCCAGCCAAGTAGTGTAGTGAGGACACCATTGTCATCCATCATAGCCTATAGCGCACCATGTCTGCCCAGAATATTTTTCTCTATTATGCACTCTCTGAGCTTCTCCATGTGCCAGAATGGAGAGTCATTTATCAGGTGAGAAGCCATTCAACACCAGCAGAGGTCCAACAGGGAATAGGCATGCTTCATCTAGATGTGTTTGTAGTTGTCACTGGGTGACATAAGCCAAGCTGCAGACCTCCAAGCTGCAGACAACATTACTAATTGTGTGTTCTTCTTTTACTTCTTGATGTTTAAGTCCAGCTTTGTAAAGAAAAACATCCAAATTCAGAGTTTAGATATATTAGTCTGGTTCAAATCTGTCCTGAACCCAAAGGGACCTTCGAAGCTCATAAGCCAGATGGGCCAGGAACTCACAGGCCTTAGCATCTTGTCCTGGGTAATGCTGAAGTAACCTCAGTAATTCTGTCAATGCTCCAATTAAAAGAAGAAAAATATTTCTACCTCACAGAAGATTAGATAGATAGATAGATGATAAAGAGATAAAGAGATTGATGACAGATACTATAGAACTCAGAATAGCAAAGGGAGCTATCTTTATAAAGAATGCTGCATTTATACAGCATGGAAAATAGACTTTGTTGTACCCATTTTACAAATGAGGCAAAGCCTCATAGCAAAAACGAAGGGGAATCACAGATACTCTTGCAAGCCATCTGATATACCGCAGTTAGAAAATCCGAAGGGGAAAAAGAGCGAAGAGGGATGCTCTAAAAAATAAAGGATTTGTAACAATGCTGGAAGTTGCTAAATATTCTGAATCCCAGCCTAGATGATGTTATATAAAACCACCCTGTCATAGGCCAAGGCATCTTCTGCTGCTCATTTGAGGCTGCATCAGTCTCAGGAATATAGCAAATTAAAGATCATTCCTTAGCACTTGTGCTTACAGTGTCATCTACCTGTCTTCAGACCTGGTTCCATATTCTCTGACGGTGAAAACCAACCTGAGAGAAGTTCCTCAGGAAAACACCTAAAATGTGTTATGAATGATTATTGTCTGTGACTTGAGTGTAACCTTTCCTAACCAGAGTTTGATTTAGTGTGTGTGTGTGTGTGTGTGTGTATGTGTGTGTGTATGTTTACAAGTACGAAAATAGATACCCGCTTTACTGAGAATTTCCGTACTTGCAAAATAAGTCTAAAGTTGCAAACTAAATCTTAGATAGGTAACAAAATAACCTACAGAAATCTTGGAAAAGTTAACAAGGAGCAGTACATTATGCGTGGGTTGAAAAGTACTTAATAGAATATTACCAACCGTTAAAGCATAAGGTAAGAACCAGGGATCAAGCAAGGCTTTGGGTAATGGAAATGGTAGTCTCTGGACTAGAAGTCTACTCTGACTTTTCCTTTGTTCAGCAGACAGAGGACCATTTGCTTCGGTCCTTGAAACCTTGCTCTAGGAATGCATTGAGAATAGTGTCACGGGAAGACCCTGCCCCATTCTCTCAGACACAGCTCAGCTCCTCGCCCACTCTGTCCCAGAGCTCCTCAGCTCTTCTCTAAACTTTCACAGAGCAGCCCAAGCCATTGGTTATAATTTGTAATCACTTCAGAAATCAGCACTGGCTTTGGCGTGGCTAGGGTTGGAGTGCTAACTGGTTGTTCTGTTCAGTGGCTCTGTGACATTAAACTGCTGCTTGCACTCACTAAATTTCAGTTTTCCATCTGAATAATGGGGATTATAACACTCACACCTTCACAGGATTGTAATGAGTCTTCAAGGTGGTTAACATCAGAAATTCCAGACCATACGGGTTAGACACTGAAGCAGTCAGTCGTCTAGCCACTGTGGCCAGCTTGTATGCTTATGCCAATGGCAAATCACCAGTGCACACTGCAAGTGATGTTCAGTCCACCTTAAGGAAACAGGTTTCCCAAGAATGCAGGCCTTATCCACCTCTGAGCTCCAGCCAGTCCCGAGCAGAGCGTCATGAAAGGGAATGTTACAGCAGTGTGCACATGGGCCCAGGGCCAGATCGCCTGGCTCTCTGTTCCCACCACTCACAGGCCAAGGAACATAGAACACATGGTAGAATATCTCTCTGCCTCAGTCTCTACAAATTTAAAATAAGCCTAATTGCAAATCTTGTCTCCTAGGAGAGCAATGAGGATAAACCAATGTTACACAAGGAGTGTATCATCTGTCACCCACCCCACAGTAGAGAGCCATTGATGTTAACCCTTTTGAATTTTACAGAGTTCTGCTGCAAACAGTACTAGGTTGGAAAAAAGAAGTTCTGCCCTGAAAGTACAAATCCAGGGCCCTCCAGGATCACGTGGGCAGTAGTGACGCATGACTAGAGATTCCAAAAGACGCAGTCGTTCTTTTTCCTGCTTTGGGACTTTCACCTGTGAACTAAACCACCAGCAAAAAGACATGGTTTCCAAAGGCCCCCAGCAACCCGTGTTCCCTATGATTTTATGAAATGCCCTGGAAAAGCATCTACTTTTCATTTGCAGCTGAGTGGAAATCCTAGGGAGAAGGGTTATGGTGGAGATTGGAAAGAAAGACCGCTCTATGGCTCCTTTGACAGCCCAACACACCGCTCACCCGCCAGCGTCCCCGTTATCATTCTGCTCCTTGCTCTTCAGAGAGGTCGAAGCACTCTGCAGGCAACATGCAGCATCACATGACGTTCTACACATGCAAGACAATGTGTCACCTGTAAATGGAGTGCTGTGACCACATCCTGGCTTACTCTGTAGGCAGGACACAGGCCCAGTGTGAATCAGCTGATGATGAACCAATTCTTGGTCAAGTAACATTCTTTGAAAAGGAGAAAAGTGGAGGCTCCAGCCCTTGTCACAGAACAAAGTCCCCGTAGATAAAGACAGGGACACAGGCCTTTCCACCTGGTACACATCTCCAATCTCTGTCTCTGTCACCTTTCTGATATTTGAATGTGGTTTCACTTTTATTGTGATTTGAAATGAATCCACGGCTGAATTCTATTGTTGTTCTGTGTATGGTGAATAATGAAACATTTTTAACGGCATCTTTTGGGCGCCTTTTCCTTTGATTTTTCCAGCTTAATGACATTATGGGGAGGGCTGTGGGACTGTTATGCAGATGTACTTCCTGGCGAAGTTGCTGCTTCAGGAGAAGTCATTACTTTTTGTGGGCCCCTCAGGCACTGGAGAGGCTGCTCCTACAAACGGCTTCCTGCAACAGTTACCTCATGAAAAATATGTTATGTGTCAAATTAACTTCACAGCACAGACCTCAGCTAAGCAGGCCCAGGACATCTCCCTAACGGAACTTGAAAGGTACCCAGAGTTTTAATTAAAATCAAGAATGTAATTGTGTTTAGTTTACTCCTCAGAGATTTTCCACAAAATAATATGAAGCTCTCGCCTTCGGTTTCTGACAGAGTAAATGAAACTTGATTTGTTCCTCCCTATAATGTTTATTACTGGGGAAACTACATTTTAATTGTTGTTGACAAATATTCTGATTTATGGGGGGCGTAAAGTGGAAGGCGGCCTCCATAGCATGTGTCTGCCTAACTTTTTCTTTGCAAAATTTTGCTTTGGGAGGCTGTGCGAGCTGTCTGTCACGGGTATTCTTTAGGCCAAAGCATATTAAAGTAAATCAGCAGATTGGATCTTCACTAGTAAAAAGAACCATCTGTCAGGAAAAGATGTGAGCCGTGGGTGAGAGTCAGTACTTGCCAACACGGAGAGGGCAGAGAGATCAATGGCAAGAGTGGCCACGTCCAGGCGGTTCTGTCCAGAAACTGGTTAGCTTTCCAGAATCCAAATCATGCATTTTTAATTCATTACATGGCAAAAAGACAAGTTCCACACTAATTGGCACCATAAAAGAAAATCTGCAGCATCCCTGGAATTGTTCAGTCAGGGAAACTCTGCATCCCTTTCCACACAGACCATTTCGTATTCTGTTTAAAGTTCACAACAGAAATCTGATGGCATAGAGGTGGTGGAGGAATCCATAGCCAGAGTCCATTCACAAGACTCGTTTAACTGGAACATTCAAAAGAGGCCTGTGACCTCTTTCCAAACAAAATCAGAATAGAATAAGTGAGTGATTATACATGAAGGGTCTCATTTCGGGTACATATATGTGCTATTTCTAAATACATTGTGCCTGCCCTACCCACAGATTCTGTATCCAGCCTCAGCCTGCTGGGAATAGAAAATATTCAGGAGAAAAATCGTGCCTGGACTATATATGTGCACCCTTCTTTTTCCTTGTCATTTTTCAATAAACAATTCAGTATAACAATTATTTCCATAACATTGAGTCTGTACTAGGGATAATAAGCAATCTAGAGATAATTTAAAGTGTAGGAAAGGATGTGCACCGCTTGCACAGAAGTACTGTGTTATTTTGTGGAAGGTGGCTCCACAGCCACAGACTGGGAATCGGCCCCTGCAGTGAGTCAATGGAAACCCTGTTGACTCAGAAAATATCTGCTACCGTAGCAATGGCATGTCGGTTCTTGTGATGGGTATGTTTATTTGTGTGACTCTAAAGAAAAACTAGAATAACCATTAGTTAATTGTAGCAGTCTATGTTAAAATATGCATCAGCATATTTGAGAATTATTAAGTGAAATAATCTTAAGTCCCAAAAGGCACTTCTTTCCATTGGGAATTGTTTATACTTTAAGAATACACAAATTTATTCTTCTATTCATCAGCTCCCTGCTCTCAAAGGCAAACTAGGTATTCATTGAGGAACCTCAGTGTCTTCCATGTGTCTTGGGAGGCTGCATGCAGTCTTGCAGACAATTACAAGTTTTTCTTTGGTGCTGCTTTTTCAAGCTTATATCCCGACTTACTTTGCTTTTATAGCATTTTTAGCTTAAAAGGCTCTTTCAAGCATAATTAAATCACTCAATGTTCCTGAGTGTTAGTTCCTTTAAATGCAATTTTATGTCATTTCTTTCATTTGAACCCCTATTAGTATTTCTACCTTAGCACACTCCTACCCTTAAGAAGCTCTTGCTGATATATTTCCAATGCTTAGGATTTTAAGAAGCTTATTCAGCACTGCCCCAGGGTAGGGTGGACTGGACAGATCACAAGATCACACCAGTGGCCTTCGTTTGGTGTGCTCTGAGGCTTGAATCTCACTACGGGGACCCAGCGTTACCTCTCAGCCATGTTCCCCATCCTTGGATAACTGAGCTTTTACTTACAGTTGCCATTTGCAAGGTGTAAACAAAAAAATAAATGGATTCTCTCTTCTTCAGCCTGGAAATTTTTCAGATCTTAAAACAAATCTGCGAGGTGTTCAAAAATGTTATCGTAGGGATGTGAAACAAGGGTCAAGGGTGCAAGAGATGCCACATACAGAATCTGGAAGAGAATTTGGGGATAATTACTCCATCTGGCAACTGTACCCCAAACAGCAGGATCACAAAAGAGCATGTGTAGCCATATTAGCTGCTAAAACAAAATACCATAGTCTGGATGGTCTAAACAACAGAGATTTATTCTCTACTAATTGTAGAGGCCAGAAGCCCAAGACCAAGTAGTTGGGAGGTCGGCTTTCTCCAAAGGCCTCTCTTTCCCTTTTAAATGTTTTTCAGTTCATGATTGTGGCGCATAATGATTACGTTACCAAGGGGCATTGGTCCACTTACATGACACAGCTTCTTTTTTGTGTCTCCTTTACCTTCCTCCCAACCTTCCCCTCCATCTTTTGATCCCCTTCTCATTTTTAAAAGATCTGTCTCTCTGCTTCCTGTCGTCTATCTTTTATTTTGCTCCTTAGTTTACGTACACTTAGGGTTTCTCATATAAGAGAAATCATGTGCTATTTAAGCTTATATATCTGATTTATTTCACTTAACATTATGGGCTGAAGGTGTATTCAATTTCCTACATATTAGTCGAGTTTATCATTCTTTATAATGGAGTAATATTCATTGTGTATAAATATCATATTTTATCTTATTTATTCATCTACCAAGAGACATATAGACCACTTCCAAAATTTAGCTTTTATGAGTTTTGCTGCTATAACAACAGGAAATTTTCTTTCTCTTGCTGTCAGGTATCTGTCTTTTCACTGCATCCTACTGTGACCTTCTCCCTAATGACTCTCCTTCCACTTCTAAGAACACCAGTGACATTAGATTAGGACGCATTCTCTCTTAAACTTTATCACCTCCTCAAACACTCAACCTACATTTATTCATATTCTAAGGTAAAGAGGTCAGCATTTCCACAAGTGAGTTTTGGGGAGAACACAGTTCAGTTTTTAGCAGCTAAAAATATTAAGTAAGGAGTGAGCAACCCGTAGGAAAGGAAATTAAATACAACCAGACAAAGAGCACAGCCTGGACAACATGAATAGAAGGAGTTCTGTCGCATGGAGTTGGGGATTTTTTCTGTGCCTGAATGGACTACCAGAAAAATCTATGGGACTCACAGCCTGAGAAATTTTTTTGTGTGTGACCGTCTCCCTTTTTAGTTCAAACTGGTCATGAACTCAGCAATCCTCCTGCCTCTGTCTCCCGAGTGCTGGGATTATAGGCATGAACCAGAAAATTATCTTTAATAAGTGATATAAATGAGTCCTAGAATTGTATGTTATATATTGTGAAATAGAAAATGCTCAATGTAAAATAGGGAGAAGGGGGAAAATGATGAGATTGTAACAAAAAAGTAAGGAAACAAATTTTATGCATATGAGGGGTCAGTAGGGTGGGTAGGGGTATGGGAAAAATTGAGAATTAAGTTGTGTCTTATACTGGTACATATCCCCATTATGGAGTGCAATCATGATGCATATATGTAATGTACCAATAAAGATTAAAAAATTAAAAAAAAAGAAAGTGTTCAAGAAATGAGTAAAGCAAAGATAAGTAAGTACGCACAGGATGTTCCTGGTTAATCAGCTTCAGATTCACTCTAAGCCCAGCATTAGGGCACCCAAGGCTGTCGCCCATGAGCTCCTGGGAGACAGGGACTCTGTGCGACCTGAGCCTTTGTGTCTGTCCCTCCTGGCCAGCAAAGGACCTGATCCATTCTGAGGACCGCAAGTGTTTCTGGGGTGGAAGCAAAGCCTTTGTTAGCAGAGCAAATGAGAAGGCTGTGGAGAGCTTCTCGTCCTGCTGATTTCATTACATTAGGTGGAACTATCTGGTGTGTCTCTCAAATTAGAGCTTTTTCTGCCAGAGTGGTATTTGAAATAGAATGCGTGACAACTGTGAATAAAATGAAGAATTCACTTTAAAATTCAATTTATGCATTCCTCGTGTTTACTCAGAAAGTATTTGCAGAACATATTAAGGCTTTAAAAGTTTCAGAGGGATTAGCAGCCCTTTGGAATGTCAGGGGATCCATTGAAATGATCTAAATATTTCCCCTCAAATTCTCATCAACTTTTTAAAAAATATATTTCCTTTCTTAAGGAAGCATAAGCCTGGATAATTATCCCTGCCCCCTATATCCCGCATGCAGTTGTGGCCGGGAAAAATTTCCAATAAGTTCTTCATTTTGGTCTTCCCTGGTTTTATTAAGTACCAGCCACCCAACCAACTTACTCTCACTCAAATAACTGGTTTTGAGTAATGGTCTCTAAGTTACACGTTAGCACAATAACAGAGGGAATCCTAGATGTGTTGGATCTACCATCCTAAGGTTGTAGTCCACTTAGCTGATGACTCTGATGCAAAACCCATGAAAGAACCAGGTTTACCTTCTCACTGACTGCAACTATTTTCTTACAAGAATCACAGATATAACCCTAACTCTGTTGTCCAAGGTTTCTCGTATTTTTTTCTAAAAATTCAAAGCAATTTCATGTTATCTTTTAGTTTTACAACATCCCTGTATTAATCATCTTTTCACTGCTACAACTAATACTTGAGAAAGTCAAATTATCAGGAGCAAAGATTTACTTAAGCCCACAGTTTTGGTGACAGTTTTTGTCGACAGTTCACCCCATTCTTTGGGCACAGCCAAGCAGTGTATCATGTCAGCAGCACATGGCAGATTAAACTGCCCATCTCTGGTAGCTGAGAAACCAGAGCAAAAAGTCAGGAGGTGGCCAGGGATTTAGCTCAGTGGTTCGGGCACTTGCCTTGCAAATGCTAGATCCCTAGTTTTATCCTCGATAACCACATACAATAATGATGGACATAGTGACTCGTGCCCACCAGCAATCAGTACCACATACCACAGTGCTGGGTGGGATGCTTCATGCCTATAATCCCAGCAGTTGGGAGGCAGACACAGGAGGATGGCTGTGAGTTCAAGGCTGAGCTCAGGGCCAGCCTGAACTACAAAAGCAAGACCCTGTCTCAAAAAAAAAAAGAAAGACAGAAATGAGGAGGTGCTGGGTCCTAGTATCCTCTTCAAGCCCCCATCTGGCCAGATTCCCAACTAAGTCTCACCTCTTAAAGGTCACATCATCACACAGTAGCACCAGGCCTGGGACCAAGCCTTTGACACAACACTTACTAAAACTATAGCAATCTCTGTTGGGAAAACCACTTGTATTGCCTCCAGTTTGCAAATGAAAACATACAAGGAGTTGTTAAGTGTTTCCCCACAAGCTACAGCGTGTACAGAGTTAGGTTCACACTCTGGTCGTCATTGGTTCCAGCAGCAGAACTGACTTTAACAGACTGGAGTGGAACTTCCTTAAAAGCAACTAAAATCTGCAGAGATTCTAGCATTTTATGGACACTCAGTGCAACACTACTTGATGTGGCAATAGATTTCAAATCAACTGAGTCTCAATTAAAAATGCTCCAGTGGTTGAGAATGACTTACAAAACAAAGCTCTCCTATAAATACAGTTTCATCGTATAAAATCATCATGCAATCCCATTTAGCGAACTCAAGATGACATTTGGGAGGTGTTAATAATCCCAGATCTGCAAGGAACTAAATAATGACTATTATTGGAAGATAGATGTTACTTTTCCCCTCACCATGGACAAGTCACATGTGGCCCACCACAAATTGTGTCCAACTCTGACACAATCTCTACCTACATGAGATTTAAGATAGAATCATACTATCAACCTAGATACCCATCAACAGAGAAATGAAGAAAATGTGTGTATACACAGTGGAATATTATTCAGTCATAAAAAGAACAATATCCTATCATTCACAGCAAAGACAATAGAGATGAAGGATATTATGTTTCTTCAGGCATAGAAGAAAAAATTACTGCATATTTTCTCTCATATGAGGATTTTTTTTTAAAATTAGCTCAAAGGATTGCAAGAAGATGGAAAAATTGAAGGGAATAGAGAGATGTTGCATAAAGTATATCAAAATATAATAAGATAAAATAATAGCTTGTCAAGTATTTTATGAGTAAATAGAAAAGAAAAATTCAAATGATCCAAAGTAAATGATAAGGAAATGGAAATCATCACACGGATCTGATCGATTCATCCCATATACATACTGAAATATCACACTTATTCTATAAATATGTACAATTATTTCAATTGCATTTATTATTATAATTTGATTCAATTAAATCAAAAATTTTAAAAAGCAGTGCTTTTTTAAGAAAAGCGTTTTCTTAAATGATTGGATCATTGCTCACTGTACACAAGTATAAAATTATTACATTGTGTTCTATAGTTTTATACGATTAAAATAATAACAAAAATTTAGGACCACGGAGGTACAGAGCCTGAAGGGTAGAAGGGGAATCTTACCTGGTATCCATTCAGAACCTGCATCCTCTCCATAATGCACCCAAGTGCTGATCACTGATCATTTACTTAAACACTGGCATTACTGCCAAGGCTCATTTGTCCTAGAAACATCTTTGATGTAAGAGATTCCATACATACCAATATCATACAACAAATAAATATCTAACTTCAACCTAGTTATTCCACTTCCTCCTTCAAGGGTCCCAGAAAACTGGTCCAATAATTTTTCTACAAAATGATTTCTTAACTCAAAAATAAAATAACAAATTAGAAATAAGCTATTATCAAGCAAATGAAGGCCTTCTACACAGCAGAGGTAGAAAAGCCAGTTCTGGGTTGGTGCGGTGATTCAAGAAGAGAGACAACAACTCTTCATAAGATGGAAAGGGCTCATTTTTTAGTTTTTAAAGAGCAATTTCTAAAAGAGACACATAAAATTTGCAGGAGGTAAAGGAGATCTACGGGAGGGGAGGGCCCTGTAATTTCAAGAAAAGCTGTAAAGAAAATGTACACGTATAAAAAGACAAATAAATTAAAAATCCCTGTTAAAAGTTATTTAAAATAATGAAACATCTGTATTCTTTTCTCCCACCTAAACAATCTTAGCTCTTCCAACAACCTTATAAAGGACAAGAATTCAACTTAGCATCTTTCCTTGTGATAATTCCACCAAGCATACATATGGCAATATTTATTCATTTGATGGAGATTTATCAAGTGCATACCACATGCCAAAATTTCCCCCACTGTGTCCATGTTTTTTTGAAAGAAACCAAGAACTGCATACTACAAATGTGGCATCCACCTCTGTAACCAACAACAAAAGCTTGGTCAAGTCATGTAGCATCTTTTTGAATAAATGTCTTCCAGAATATCATTTCCCATTCATCTGAACACCATCCTTCTATGAATATGTGAAAGCTGTAGCCATTCTGTTTGGTTTTTCTTTTTGGTGATTTTCCATTACAGGCAAAATAATTATGGCCATCATGGTAATGATCCCAAATCTCCTCTTTAACTCTTGAAAGCTCTGTTTGTTCCTCATTTCTCAGATGATATGAGGTCATGGGTCAACGTGAAGCACAGAAGAAGTACTCTGCTCT